>JAJMCP010000044.1:0-38712 GCA_030573055.1 Metschnikowia anglica
GGTGCGTGTAAGTTCCCTCTGGTCCAAGGAACGCCACTTTGACGGGCTGACTCATTGCATGGGAGTATACGAAATTTGTGATGTTGATATTCGGTGACCACGATGATTTGTCACTTGGTCACGTGACGACCATCAATGGATCACGTGACAATGATACTACCCAGGTCCACCGACCGGTGTCTGAAGCCACCTAGTAGCTTGGAGTTCCGTCCCGTCTGTCCCGTTTCATACAGGGAAGCTCCAGCCTCCGTGTACAAAGCTTGACAGCTGGCGAGGAATCCTCAATGGCTAGCAAATGCGCGTTTACGGAACTTGAGATCGACACCAAAATGCCATACCAGCCAGTACCATGAGATACGGTGATACGAAATTTCACGCAAGTCAACGCTTTTCTGATAGGCAGATTCGGAAAGACGTCGTGCTAGTGACAAACCTCAAGTCTGCTACAATGGATCGTCGGTGGCTCTGTATTAAATTGAGCACTATAACGCATCCACGAAGACCAGGGTAAAACCATAAAAATAAGCCGTATTCATATATACAAGCAGGACCCTCCCCCAAAAAAGCATGATAGAAAGAAGAAATGTATTGATTAAACCCGTCTCGGAAAAGCGGAAGAAGCATCCGAGCCCCGTTTAAGCATCCTCGTTAATCAAGCCACGCTCGGAAACGTAGATACCATCCAAGAACTTACGGATATCCTTGTTTCTGACTCTGCAGATTTGCTGGATGTCAGCAGCGTTCTGGGAGACAGCCTCCAAGGAGTTACCGGACAAGAGCAACTCATCCTTTTGGGTGGTGGATTGCTCAACGGTGACACCGTCGAAGATCTTGACGTGTCTGACTCTCTTCTCACCCAAGAAGTTTCTGATCTCAACGAAAGATTGGCCGTCGATTTCAACAACGTTGACATTGATAGGGAAATGCGCGTAGACGTATCTCATCTTGTACTTGTAACCCTTGGTGACACCAGTGATCAAGTTAGCGATCAAGGACTTGACGGTTCTCAAGGCAGCGACGTGCTTTCTGTCACCGTTGTGGACAGTGATCTTGATGGCCTTGTTGGAGACCTTAGCGAAGGTGACGTCGATGTGCTTCAATTCCTTGGTCAACACACCTCTTGGGCCGGTGACCTTGATGCTTCTAGCGTCGATGTTGACGGTAACGCCTTCTGGGATCTCCAAGATTTGGTCGGTTTGGATGTACTTCATTGCTGCTGGATAAAGAGTGGAAAGAGGAAAAGAGAGGGGTAGAGGGACGACAGCACTTTATATGAAAAAAAAACGGGAGGAAAATTTCGAGGCCTCCTGCAGGACACCGTCGCCGCACTCGCTCATCTGTGTTTTATCTCACGTGATGCGAGCCACTGTAGCGCGCGCGGGTTGTGACTGCTTTTATTGTTGAGACGGCGGAGCTCCCACGGGCTGTGCCATCGTTGCCAGGGAGACCAAAAGAAACCCGGCACGAACAGAGAGCGGCAGAGAGCACGGCCCGGCGTGCAAGCAGACCTGTGTTCTGTGCACAAGCCGCCTCCCTCGACCCTTTTGCTCATCCAGTGGTTTTCAGTCCCCCGTCAAAGCCGCACCACGCTACGCCAGTCTGTGCAGGCATGCAGCACCAACTGCACGAGCTGGTGAGCGATGTGGTATTGCTTGCCCCGGTGGATCTCCTCCGAGGTCAGATTTTCCGAGGAGTGGCAAGGGAGCGACGGCAGCCGGCAGTTGCTGGGCTCCTCAAAACGACAACGGTGTTTGAATCGACGCGCCCCGCGTATTGTGCTGTTCCGACTGTCGGCTGTCGCGGCCCACACTGAAGCAGTGCGGTGTGCGGAGCTGAGCCTGCGTTGCTGACAGGCACTAGAACACAGCCGGAAGCCTATATCGCTCTGATGTCGTTTTTTGGGGTTCCCCGGCCTGTGTTCCTCTTCTCCCTCAGAGCTGGCGTGTTCCCCCAGGCGCAATGTTGTCACGCCCCGAAGTGAGTCTCTTCCGGCCTGGACACCCACTGTGCCTGACCGCGGCCACGCGACGGTCGCAGCTGCAAAATTCGTGTGCTCGGAGCGTTGAGAGGAGGGGCATGGACAGCTGTCATCAGTTATTTTCTGGGTAATTCAACCGATATTGAGTTTCCATTGAGCCGTCCCTGACAAAACCAGCCCGGCACGCGTCGCCCAGCCGCTGTCTCTTCTGAGCTCACGTGGCGCCAGAAGTCCCGACCCCGCCTTGAGTCCAGTCACATTTGTCTCCTGTCACTTCAGCACCGGGCCACGCGTCGTATTCCACAGTGTTTGTAGGACCATGACAACACTGGCATCCCTGAACACAGCTGTAATCAAGGAAAGAGCGCACACACCTGCTGCTGCGACTGCTGCGTCACTCTTGGTTTCCAGGTGGGGGTTCTGTGTCTGGGGCAAACATCCGATGCACAACAAATGTCTGGCACCTAGCTCTACTTCAGAACTCAGCCGTGGGAAGAATTCCAGGAGCTGGTTTCTCCTTCACGAGCCTCATCAAAGTCGGTCTTCTCCGGCGGGATGCTTCCCACAGTCACAAGAGTGGACAAAGCTCTTGCGGCGGAACCAATAGAAGCCCAAGAACAATTGCAACAATACGTCCGATAATCACAGCAGGAACTGGAACGGCAGACTCTTTCTTGACCGGCGTAGCCCACCGGGACGTGGTCGACTCATTATCACTGGCAAAATCTGCCTGGAAAGGGCCGTGAGAACTGAAGCCCCGATCTCGAGCCAACCACTTGAAACAAGTGCCATGAAAAAAGGGCCGTTCCCTTACCTCGCCCCGGAACATTTTTGGTAGCATCGCATGCTGTCTGCACCATGTGCTGGCCAAATTTGGAGTTCAGCCTGATGCCTTCGATGGTGCATCTCTCTCTTGGGAAGACTGTCACCACCGAAAGACGAGGCTCTCTGTCCACAAACAGCAACGGAGCTCGCAACACCAAGGGAAGAATGCTTGACAAGGACCCTACGTTCCTCAGGCCTGTGCACACAAGCATTGGGCCCGGTGCTAGTCAAGAACGCCGGCAACCATGCCTGCGAGAGCTGGGCCCGCCCACAAGAGAAAACAGATAGACTCTTGAGACTCCCAAACGCCCAAGAAGCCGGTCCCGGAGAGCCTCGCGGGGCTGCCGTGGGCACAACAATAATAAGCAAAAGAATCAAGATGATACTGGAAGGACCAAGCGGTCTGCAACCGAGCACAATGCATTTTGGAGGCAATGGCGAGGTCAGCACGTGCCTGAACACTTGCAACAACGACACCGCAAGCCTTCGCCGAAGTGGTTCTGAGCTCCCCCTCTTTGGCAATGGCAACGGCGGCAAGTTGGCGTGGCGCACCCATAATTGACTGAGCACAAGTCGGCCATCGAAGCTACGTGGTCTGGGCTTCCTATTGCAAATGGTACGACCGTCTTTAATCCTGGAGAAGCACAGAAAGTCGTCCAGTGACAAGATCGCCGCTATTTGACTGAAAAAGAGCGCCCTCGCTCATGGCCAAGTCAACGGTCACTATGAAAGCCACTTCAGATGCCCAGACCCAAACAGCACCAGCCGGACCAGCGATAAGCCCACTGCCGCATATCTAGGTAATCGGGGAGAAAAGTACCACGACGAAAACGCCTCGCTCAGCACTTGTGTCGCGGAAAACTTCCTCTTGAGCTCACGGGTATATCCAAAGTGAGGCCAAACGCCAGCGCCATTGTACGAGAAAGAAAAGGAAGGAAGTTGCTATGATGTAGTGGCATTGGGCGAGGAGCGTCTGCCGAAAACGGATGGCACATTGCAGCCGCAAGAACCAAAAATGCGTCAGCTTGGAATCAGGTTAGAACGAAATACGGGAACACGAGTGCTACTGCTACGTGTTCTTTTTCAGGCCGTCCAAGAAAAGAAGAAAAGATTTGTGCAAAAAACCCTGTCATATTGGGCATGCACTGATCAAGATACGTTCGTCCTCGCGACAAGCGCAGCGCAAATCTGGACAAGCCGGTTCACGTGACGTGTATTCCCAGGTATTCTGGAAGTCAAACTCACCAATAGATTCGGTAAGGTTGGGCGCAGTGCGTACGCTCCATCATTGTTGACACCAGGGCTTGTCACAAAGCAAGAAGCGCCTTTATGCCTTACCTCTCGGCAGCCGTTTTCTTGGATGGATGGGCCAGTCAACTGCACGACCGGAGAACAGAGTGGCTTAGGCCAGGTTTGCAACCGTGGTTGGCGGCGCGGGTACGCCAGTGAGGCATTTCGACGCATAGCGACACGCACGCACGGCAGTTCATGGACTGGGGCCTGGCCATGAATTGAAAAGCCGAGCTTTCGTAGGTCAGGAGCAATATCTAGAAGTGTCAGTAGTAAAGAGTCGGTCTCGAAAAAAGCTCGGCCTGCTTCTGAAGGTCTCAAAGATGGCTGAGGGGCTTCCAACGAGTGAGCTAAGGAGACCAATGAAGTCTGAGACTGCAGACATGGCGTTGCCATGCACTGGCACCGACTGTGCACACGGTGTGCGCCCGAGCGCAAAGGTGCCCTCCGTGGATACTATCACGCTGATGCAAATTGCCTAAATGGGCCTGATTGGAGCTTATGGTCAAACTCATGATCAATGCCGTAGATTCAAGTACTGTTGGACCCAGAGGGCGTCGACCAAAGATGACTGATTGTTGACCACCCCTGCGAAAGCCAATGGGATTTTGCGACTCTGACTCCCGAATAGACGATCCCCTCAGAGATCTTTAGCTTCACCGAAAAGGTACTTTTGACGGCTGGCTCTGCTGGCGCCAAGCTGTTTAAGAAAAACTAAAGCCTTTCTGGCCATAGGTTGATTCTCGTTGCGCAAAATGACCCCAGCGTTTGCGCATAAACACACTTCCTCCTGGCCCAAGTACAACGCGACTGGTGCTTTTGCAAGTATTCTTGCAGTCCAGGGCTCACTTCCAGCTAGCTCAGGCAATAGGGTGCTGGCCAGGGCTTCTGGTAGCAATGCGCTAGAGGATTCGCCAAGCCGAGCGCTGATCGCTGTTATGAAGGAGCGCTACACCATTCTCTCTGTTTACTGTACAGGCAAAAAAGATGTATTCCGTTGTGACATGAGCATACCGCTCGAAGTACTTGCCGGGATTTGTTAGTTGAAGAGAAAATAGCGTAGGCGGCGCCTTGGTTTTGTGAGCTTTGAAACAGGTGTATTCAGAGAGAAAAAAAGCTTTGGCACGATCACGAAGGCAGGGGGAACAAGTGAGAAGAGAGACTGGAACAGCACCAAGCTTCTGTGGTTCGGGTCCACGACCAGGTCTCTTCCGTTCCCAGAAAAAGAGCCCGCTGTGGGCAGTCTTGATGCCGAAGTGCACGAGTGTTCTCGTTTGTGAGGCCAAAGGTCTTATTCTGGCATGGGCGTTGATTCACAATTTGGAGCTTTAGTGTTCATTGCGGATCCAAAGCCTGGTGCCAAGGAGCGCCACCTGCGTCATAAAAAGAATGGGATCTGCAGTAAGTATTTAGACCCATTCCAGCGAAGAAGCCAATCATTGCGGTCTTCTTTTAGCCAAAAAGACTAGACTATGGGACACGAAGGGCTGCGTTCCCGGGCCATACAAGGACCCAACCGGGTCGCACTCGTCGCAGCCACGAGAGGTTCCACTGGTCCTTCGTTTCGAAGGCCCCGCAAGCCATGGCCTTCAGCCAAATCTGCTCGCCGTCCAAGCGTGGTCACGGTGGGACGTTCGTGTTGGGCCTTCGCAGAAAGAGAAAACAACAGGCATGAAACACGAAGCATCAGCTCGGAGAAGCCCAGATTGTCCACCGAATCTTAGCATTGGGCAGTGTTCTCACCAAGCTGAACAGCAGAGAAATCGCTGGAGCCAGCCCAGCTTTAGAAGTCGGTGAGTATATGAGCGAAATCGCGCTACCTGTTTCCGAAGTCATCTCGTCACCGACCAGCCAGAGATCCGCTCTTTGCCTGGCCGGTAGAGTTCGCTCGAGGAGAACGGATGACCGTCCCGCTATCTGGTAACAGACAAACGCTTGTTGCCCTTTCCTCTGAACTACCAACAGCCGAAGACAACGAACGTCTCGTGGTATGTTCTTGGTATTATTCTGACTTCCCTTTGCCAACGAATCAGGGAGCGGCTGTTCTATGCATCGCAGGCCCAGCGATCTTGCTGCCTCCATGTGTTTCTAACAGGTCTCCAGAATGGTCTTCGAATACGGAGTCTCGCATACAAAGAAATACACCAATGCTGTGGTTAATAAGGAGACAATCCATTTGTCAACTGTCCCGGCAATCCGGCCTCGGTCCTGCGTTTCCGGCTTTGTTGTGCAATTGCACAATTTTTCACATGACTATTCGGCGAGCCTCTGGCTTTTTGAGCTGGGTGAATTTGAAAGGAGGATATACCCATTCGCGGGCATCACAAGTCCCACTCTTTACGAATAGAGGCAGAGCTCAAGGAGGTATTTCCTTTCTCTTGTCGTGTTCTTGGTTTTAGAGGCAGATGCTAGACTCATTTTGACCTGGACATTCATCTGCCTGGAAGTTGTCAGTGCACTACTCGGAATAGTCTTGGATTCCTAAATGTCCAAGATGGAGGAATGAAAACACCCTTTTGGCTAGCCGCCATACAGATTCTTTTGTCGTAGTACAAAGCGCATTAGATAGCTCGATTAGTCTAGTTTTATACAATTTTCTTTAATCGTACGCATCAACAAAATTCTCTATCGTCGTTGCGTCTTCATACACCCAAGACCCTTCTTCATTATAAATCTTGGCATTGGAACACATCAACCTTATCTGGTTCAAAAAGTCATCGAATGTCTCGAACTTCTCCTGCTTGAGCTGCTTTCGAATCTGGTTGAGAGCAACTGGCTTCTTGATAACGAGGTAGTAGTCCGCATATAACTTTTTCGAAGGCAACTTCATGAAAATGTCAGCGATGTTGTGCCCATCGCTCTCGGCCCGGAGCTCCATAATGCCATCTAGTACTTGCATACCCTTTGCAATAATGGGTTCACTCGATACTCCTTCGAATTCGTCTCCGTTGAGATCATCCTCATCCTCATCAGCCATAAATTTAGTGGGCTTTCCGCGCTTTCTTGGTGTCTCGTCTTCCGGCTCCACACTATCAGGCTCGCCTTTTCTTTTTCTTCTTGCCCTTTTCTCTTCTTTCCGGCGAATTGCGTCTTCAATGGTATCGTTATCATCATCCATGGCCATGAGCCATTGTTCCTCCGTCAACCCGTCGTCATACTTCACCAGCTTCTTCTCTCTCATTCTTCCCAACTCTTTCGTGTCTTTTATAAAATGATGTGAGATATCCTCCGTGAAAACTTCAGGTAATTCATCTTTTGTGATCAACCTGTTTACGTAACCACCCTGTCTTGCTTGGACTTTCTCTTCTATAATTCTCTTGGTATCCATCTCTGTGAAGAATAGCTTCTCTTCCTCAGAACGAGCTAAAATGTCGTTCAACTCATCGTCATCCAAGGAATCGTTCTCTTCATTGTCTCTATCTCCTTGCTCGGCATCCAACAATCTCTTCAAAAATTCTTCTTGCTCTTCGGCTGTGGACTTATTATCGAACTTACCAGCTTGAATAACCTTACCATCGATGTCCAACTTTTGGTGTGCTCTCTCTAAGATTACCTCCTCCACAGAATCGTTTGTAATCAACCTCAAGATTCTGACCTCGTTCTTTTGGCCAATTCTGTGCGCTCTGTCTTGAGCTTGCAAGTCCTGATGAGGGTTCCAATCAGTGTCAAAGATAACTACGGTATCTGCACTTTGCAAGTTCAATCCTAATCCACCAGCTCTGGTAGATAACAAGAAACAGAAGAACTCGGACTCTGGATGATTGAAGCTCTTCAACATGTCTTGTCTATCTTCGGCTTTTGTAGAACCATCCAATCTCATATACTTCATGTCCCTGAGCCTCAAATAGTCTTCGAAAATATTCATGACCGATGTCATTTGGAAGAAAATCAAAACTCTGTGACCAGTCGCCTTGAATTTGGGCAAGATTCGGTCTAGCAACTCAAATTTTCCGGAGGTTCTCCAAAGCAATTCATTTGTCAAACGAGAAGCATTCATCACGTCTTCGACTTCATCAAATACAAACGGGTGATTACAGATCTTCCTCAATTGCATGATTTTGTTGTTCAAGCCCTTAATACCTGACTTGTTGTTTGTCCCGGTGGTTTGAGAGCCAAGAAATAAAGCATTGTGTTTGATCATTTGCTGATACATGATATGCTGTAAACCAGACAAGTTACATTTCAAAACTTTTTCAACCTTATCAGGTAAATCTTTCTCAACGTCTTTCTTCAATCTTCTCAATAAAAATGGTCTCAAGACTTTATGCAATCTTCGAATGACCAATAAACTTTCTTCTTCTGTCAACTCGATTTTCTCTTGTGAGCCGGTGTTTGCAAAAGGAGTGTTGAACCATTCGTCGAAAGACTTCACGGAGTTGAAAATTTTCGGAAGCACGAAATTCAACAAAGCCCACAATTCTGGCAAGTTGTTCTGCAAAGGTGTACCAGTCAAGATCAATCTGTTTTTGGTTCTGTAATACTGCTTCAAGGTAATTGACAACTTAGAATTGGCATTCTTCATTCTATGACCCTCATCAATAATCATGTGAGAGTAGTTGAATCTTGCCAACAAAGGCCTTTCTCTGATCACATATTCGTAAGTTGTTAAAAGAACTTGGAAGCTTCCTGTTCTGACCTCGTATTGCAAGTCCTTACGTTGTTGTGGCGAACCTTTGTAAACAATCATTTTAACTGAAGGGGCCCACTTTTCGAATTCGAGTGTCCAATTGGTGATGGTGGATAAAGGAACGATGACCAAAAATTTGTCCTCTCCTTTGTTTTCAATCAAATGAGTGATCAATGAAATAGATTGAATGGTTTTACCCAAACCCATCTCATCTGCTAAAATACCATTCAACTTGTTATTATACAACGAGACCATCCATTGCAATCCCTTGATTTGGTATTCCTTCAATTTACCACCGACCAAAATGCTGGGTTGCTCGTGAATTTCCTCTCTGATCCTGTGGGCCACTTGATAGTAATCAATTTTCTCCCTGAGCTCATCAGTTGTATCTTCCGGTTCCTCGGCAGGGAAGTCATCTTGCTCGGCTTGTTGCACTCTAACAGCCTTCGACAAAGAGTCAAGAAAACTATTGGTTTGTTTCAACAAATGAGTAATTCTATGATCTTTTGTTTGGTCCAATAATTTAATGTAAGCCTCTTCATCGTTAGCCTTCAATGCTTGCAAACGTTGCTTGGCTGTCTTTTCCAATTTCTTTGACTCCTCCTTTTCGGTGATGACATGGAAGGTACTGACAAATTTGCTCAAGGCACTTCTTTTGTTAAGACGTCCTAGTCTAGCCTCCAGGAAATGTTTAGAGTTGTCCAAAATATGCTGAATTTTTTTCACATGTAATTTGTGTTTCCGAGCCTCAGCTTCCAATTTGAATTTATCCTCCAATTGCTGGGCTAGAAGATGGGGATTGGGCTGGTCAATTTTGTCTCTGATGTATAGTCCACGTCTTCCTTGCAACGATAAAGGGTTGTTGCTCAATTCACTCAGTTCGTATTGCGCGGATAGAGCCACTTTTCTGATGAAGTTGTTTTTCAAATGTTTTTGAAATGCAAGGACTTGGAGGGATTTCAATTCTATTAGAGCGTTGATTTTATGATCGTTTGCAGAAGGGTCAAGTGAATTCTGCGGATTGAGATCAAATGTACCCTGATTAGCGGGAATGTTCTCTAATTCTTGAATCCTGGCGGAGATCTTGCCCGAGATGATTTGCTCAGTATAGTAGCTTCCCAACGACGCTGACAATGGATCAGCGGAACTTGTAGACTTGGGAGAGTCCACACCCACGGATTTTGCTCTCGACAAGAAGTCCTCGGGAGATTTTGACGGAAAAAATAGGGAGATGACGTGGTTCACAATTTCCTCATTTGAAGACTTCGAGCCATGGGATTTACGGTAGATCTGGTCGTAGCTCACTTGCAAGGACTCAGGCAAATCGATATCCCTGGACAACAACTGCAAGCCCACTATTTGCTTCTCGAAAAGCTTGACATCGAATTCGACGTCGGCACTTCCGTTCAAGGAATCGAGAATCTCGTCATAAAGAGACTCTTCTTCCTTGATGTACTCCTCATACTTCAGACTCGCCTTTGCCAAGACCAGCTCCAAGGCCGTTTTTTCCGGCAAAAAAGTATCCACGAATTTGGCGGGCGCAGGGCTTGGATGGCCGAAGTGCGCTGAGCTGTGCATTGGGTCTGAAAGCTTCGTGTACGCGTCGTGGTTGTCCCTAGC
This sequence comes from Metschnikowia anglica, assembly GCA_030573055.1. NCBI lineage: Eukaryota > Fungi > Ascomycota > Pichiomycetes > Serinales > Metschnikowiaceae > Metschnikowia > Metschnikowia anglica. The sequence continues at coordinate 10,341 of JAJMCP010000044.1, forward strand.
GTCCTTCGTGAGACGAAGCAAGTGCTGGTACCGCAAAATGATGTCATCAAGCTCTCTTTTCGACGTAGGCAATGGGATTGCTGGAGGCGCAGGCGGTGTTTGCACGTGTGCTTCTACACCGTTCCCGTTCCCATTTTCATTCCCGGTTCCGCCAGCGGCGGCTGTGCCAGGAAACCCATTGAATTCTGGATAAGTAGCCACACCGTTCATTGGGGGAAAAGCGGGTTCGTGGTTGCCTTTGATTTTCGGACTTCGATGGTTTTCCACTCGAATTTCAAGGAGAAGCCAGCTGAAGAACACAGAATTAGCAATTGGCTCGGATCAATCAGAGGCCAACGATGAACGCCCAAAGAAATCGAACAGATCCGTTCAGGTCAGTTCGCTGTTCGTCTTTTTTTACTCGACAAGAAGAATCAGCAGGTATGCTCGATCCGGCGATGGAAGATGACCAAAAAAGGTATCGACAACAAAAAAATCCAATAAACCGGATGAGAAAATTACCTCTCCTTTTTTTTTACCAATTTTGCAGTGGAGGCGTTATTCTGGGAAGGAACCAACCGAGAAAATTGGAAGATCGTGTTGGTGGTGTGTAGATTTTTTTTCCTTCGGAAGTCGGCTCGTTCTGCTGGAAAATAAGCACCGTGTATTTCTGTTGTGCTGAACGAAAGGAAACGACGAAGGAACAAAATTTTGTGGGTGTTGTTTTTCGAGACGAGGATTCGCGTTCGGGGGACGGAGGAAAAAGCCTGAGGCAAGCGCGACATTCTGTTTCTTCCTGTGGAATTGCGCGACATTGTTGCTGTTTTGAGAGCTGCCTTGCAACACCGGACCGGGCTTGCTGGAGGGGATACCAAGGCCCGCTCGACGGGGCCCGCCACGACAGGCGAGAGGGCGCTGCAATGGAGCAGACGCGGGCGCAAAGCAAAACAGGGCGCTCCCCGTTTTTGCGGGTTTTTTGGCGGAGGTCTGGGGCACTTTGCTCGGACGAGGGAGAGCGTCCTCAGGACACGTGGTGCAGGCGAGCCCGGCCCGGGCTGGGTCCCTCGAAACCAGCCAAACGGGAGGAGGGCAGTTTGCTCCGCTCTCTGGGCTGGCTTCTTTCCCGCCAGTAGCCGTCTCTGTCTTCCGCTCTCTCTTTTCATTTGGATGGCTGCCGATTCCCGCCACTATGGCGCCCTTCTGGGCTTCCCCTCCTTCTCCGTCGGAGTGGCCCGCAGCATGGCCGCAGCCGCACAGTAAATCCGCGTGTCTCCCACCACACCAGGCCATTTGCACCCACTACAACGCCGGCCCACACAGCAGGTTCACGGCTCAAAACACGCTTCGGCGCTGGGCCGGCTGGGCCCGGTCTCGCTCCTCCAGCAGCCGGCTCCGGCAATGCCCTGCCTCTGCTCTGGTGCCCACTGGGCTGCGCACTCGCCGAGATCTTCAGGAGAGATCTCTCGCTTACTTGCAGCTCCCGTCTTCTGTGCTACGCCTATCTGAAGCACTCACGGCCTCAAATGCCCAATCACGAAAAACACTTGAGCTCGCTCATTCCTTCCTCTGCTTCAGAGGTAGGCCCTAGTGGCGTATCGTCCAGACTCATGGAAGGGAACAGTATAGCGACGTGAAGCGGCCCAGATGTGCCTTCCTGCTGGCTCTGACTGTTCGGTCCATCACTTGTCAAGTGCCCGGAAGCACCTGCGCATTGCACTGGGCAAGCGTATTGCGACGGTGTCTAGAGCCCCCATGTCCAAACCACAAGCTGACGGGAAGTGTGTGTGCGTTGACACTGGAGATACGCTCCTTCCCGCTCGGATGGCTTTGCTCCCTCATCTTGTCTGGCGACTCCCAGACGACCCTTCATTTAGAGGCGTCTCCGGCCGTGGTGCGACCAGAGGCTGGACAGGATAAAGCCCAGCCTTGCCATCCCACGTTTTTCGGAACGCTGGCAAAAACGCGTTCGGGATCTTCCGTGGCCCTTGCTCCTCCTGAAAAACAATACCTACACTTTCCTGCCGATAATTTGGTCCCAGTTCGAAAGCGAACGTCCAAATGGTCACCTAGTGCTGGGCCCTGCCTCGCAGTCACGTGACCACAGCTTTCCATCACGGAATCTTTTCCAGTGATCCACAGAACCAGAACCAAGAGAAAACCCCACTCTATTCCACAGCCATGTTCAGAACACTTGGCATTTACGGCAAATCTGCCCTGCAAAACAGTCTTAGGAGAACCGTCAGATTCAACTCCACGGCCCACGCACGTGGAATGAACTGGGTGGATTTCTTCAAGTTGAGAAAGGAAAGCAAGATGATCAACGTGGCGACGTCTTCCCTCACGAGTTTGGCCGGTGCGTTTGCAACCTTGACTTATTTGGGCAACGTCGAGATCGACGTCGAAAAACCCATTTGGGGTCTTGACCCGTTCATGGTCATGGGCGGTGTGGTGATTCTCGGCGGAGTAGCTGGATACCTCGCGGGACCTTCAATTGGGGTGAGAATCTTCAACATGAAGAACAGTAGAGTCTTGCCTGAGTTCATGGTGAAGGACCAGATTTTCTTGCAGAGGATACAAAGGAACAGGGTAGACCCATCGTCACAGTCTTTTTCAAACCCTGTGCCTGATTACTATGGAGAGAGAATCTACTCTTTGGACAGTTACAAGCAGTGGTTGAGAGACTGCAATGCCTTCAGGAGGAAGACCCAGGAGTTTCTCTAAATTGCCAATGTACATAGCGAATCGAAGAATACAATGATACAAAAATTGCGGGCGAATCCAGGGGTTATTTTGTTCAATCTGTTGTTAGACAGTGTCACTGCTACTGTATCTCTCATTTGCCCACGGGAACAGAAAGTAGAGACGTGGTGGACCATGTCAGTGAAATTCACCAAACAAGCTCGCTCGTTGGTTGAAATGAGTTCATAGTTGGCTCTCGAAACGGCGTGGGTGTTTCTCGGGTTAGATCAATGGGCGACACAATTCGTGGCAATCATTGACAATAGCTTTGACTCTGCTTTACGTGATTTTTCGATCTTGACGTGAACAGGGAATGACAAGCCGTGGTTTTTCACTCACTTGTTTTGCTTAAGATTCGTATGTCCAGAGAGAGATCAAAGATCATGATGGAAAGCACAAATCAGAGAGTACAAAAGTAAAATAAACCAAACGCAAGCAGTTGGGCTCACCTCGTTGGGCTCAAAAGCCTCAGCTACGATGCTTAGTATCAAACAGCGTGAACAGTAAAGAGATTCTGGTGACTGCTGCTATCCCGTTTTCAAAAGCCCAAAGACTACCAAGTCCAGGCTTCAGTAACAAGATAATGGGCGAAAACTAAAGACAAAGGTGGCTGGTGAGCTGATTTTCTGATGCGGATTCGACTTCGAGCCTGAAACTCTCAAATGATAGAAAGATGAATGGAGAGTGCGGGAGAAGAAGACTCTTTGGGCAAGTCAACTCTTAGGTAAATCAACTCTGCAGCACATAGGAAAAGTCAGCCAATTTAGTCAGTTCCCAATTCGCTGAAATGCCCCGAACATACGTGAGCACAAATGCACGCAACCGGGAACTGGCGAAAAGTTTCTCTTTTCAAATTTCAATCAAACAATAAAAAAGTAATTATCCGCTCTCCCATTGGCCGTACGCAAAAAGAATGACATTGGGTGAGAAATTTGCGGACGCATGGAGACCCTGGGCATTGTTTTTTGTTTGTTATGGATAGGGTCTTTGAGGCCGACAATTATTGTTCGGCAAAACGACCGACTGACAATCTTTTTTTTTCTGCTGCAAAGTTGCAGGAAACAACGTCCGAATCGTTTCAAGCAGCCAAAGCATCCCACCTGCTCCTCTGTACTGATGATAATGCTCTGGCAAGTGCCTGTCATTGCTTTTTCATTTTTCACCTTATTGTGCTGGAATTCACTCCTCAGATCGAAGAACTGGAGGACCAAGATTTGATAAAACGGAGTTCCTCTTTGTCCAATTCTAGAGAGGCTTGAAATTGATCGTCCTGTATCAAGTTTCCTTGATTTGTCAAGCTTCCATTCGCCAGAGACTCAATGAAATTGAGGAGTCAAAACTTGCGTATTTGCGCCGCTGAGTTCTTTTGTGTGGGGTATGGCAACTCATTTGTTTGGTAAATTGAGCCGTGGAAAGATTCAGCATGACTTCGGACATTCATCAACCGCTCTTAACAATGGTGAGAATATCAGTCCGCCCAGAACACGAATTCTTTCCGTGAAAAGATTCGTCACTAACGACCAATTTCGAAATCAGTAAAGAAAAACCAATCATTGAGTGCCATTGTCTTGTACAGACTCGCGATGCCATGAAATCTCTCACTACCGAGAAGACTAGTGCCCTATTGTCCTTTCAGTACATGCAGCATCCTCTAAAATATAGAAATTTCTTTTGCATTCTTCACTGTCTCTTAGCTCTCATGCCCTCCAGTTCACTTTCAGAAATCGGGTATTTAAGACTCATATCCCGCTGAGAATCCTCTTAGCTTTTTCCTGTTATAAAGAAACAGTGAATATTTGATCATGAAACTTACCACGCTTATTCATCTTTCAGTGATCCTCGGCTCTCTGGTTATGGCAGGTCCAACAACACGGCTGCTCGCCACCAGTGGGGCAGCCCCTTCTTGCACCTCATCCAGGTGTGTTCAGTTTGACGAGGATACTGAATTGGGGACAATGGAAAATATTTCAGCCCTCGTTCTCGAAAGCTTCGATTATTCCCTGGAAGAAGGAACGATGAGTGACAAGGATTCTCCGTGTGTATTTGAGAGTGCTTGTTATGTCTTACCGCCAATTGACAGCGTCAGGAGCCCAATTTCAGTTGGTCTTGACGTGAAAATGTTGTTTCAGTCCATACGAAAGAACACCGCTGTGTTGTCTGAGTGCAACATTGAGCTCCAAAAACTTCTCCTTGAACGGTTCTTATGGCTCGAGGAAGAAGAAGAAGAAGTCATCCTGGATACCGTCGATGAACTCATCAAAGAGACTTACGAGCAGCTTTACAAACCAACTGATGCCGGCCTGGCTATTTCAAGTGATAGGAAAAGCCAGCTCAAGATAATTGAGGAGATTATCATGAAAGCTAGACGTCCATTTCTTGAGCTTTTACAAGATGAGAGATCCCATCTAGATCGAGAAGCTTTGGAATCACTAGTGAGCAGTTTACGCTCCCAGAAAACTGGCTTGACTCTTCCCGTATGCCCACAGACTGCAGAAGAGAGAATCGTTCTGGACATGTTGAGAGCCTTTCGTGTTTTATGTAAAACGGTGATTGAAAAGATGAAAAAGAACACTAGCACAACACGGTCCTCCTCATCAGTGAGACCTACTACTACTCTGGTGTGAGCTCAGAGGAAAGAAGCCGGTAAAGCGCGGCATCTTTTGTTTCTTGGGATCTCGTTCTTTTGTGGTCTTGTTCTCTTAAAGGGCCGTTTTTGTATAGTTTGAGAGTTTGAGCTCGAGTCTGGAAACCAAATCAAATTTAATGTTCTCACAAAATGGTGATCTTAGCCATGATGTCAGCAATGTCAACAGCCCTGCAAACCCTTGAGCTTTGACTTATGGATAGACAACGTAGTTGAGTCATATTCAGTGATTGAACAACCGGGCAAAAGTACCATTTCTCTCCCCACGTAACATTCCCGGCAATCACCTGAAATTCCTTGTTGGCTGCGAAAAACCGTGCGTGACCATTGTCTACTGACCCCGGAAGTTTCGACGAAACATGCCAGTTATTCTTGCTAGGAAGAACGGACCTCTGGTCATTCGTGTCCCTCTGGCATCAGTACCCCAGCAGACTTGGGGGTAGGGTGCCAGCTAGCAGATCACCCTCACCGCTATGACGTTTGTGGGGAAGTGGGCTATTTCGTGGGTTGCCCACGGACTGCATCGAACCAGGGACACGCATGAAATCTCTGGACATGCCAACGAGCAGGGAAGGGAAAGGGAAAGAGTCGTTTTTGACTGGGGAATCAAGTCAAGCGAATGGAGCTGTCTCTTGAGTTGAAGCGTGTCCCCGAATCGCTCGCTGTGAAAGAAAACGCAAAAACGAGTAGAGGTTCAGAATGTGGGGTAAACTTGAACGCCAGCGACTAGCAGCAAACACCCGTGCACTAGGGAGCAAGCAACAGCCTGAGCCTACGTGACAACTGCTCCGGAAGAGAGCCCAGGCGAAATAATTGGCGGGCCAAGAACTTGCGAGGCCGGCAGCAACGAGCCAACACGAGCTCCGCCAAAGAGCAAAGCAAAAAGAACACGCTCGGTTTCCTGTTGTCACGAGGCCGTGACCTTCGGACTTCGGAGTGCTCGGGAGGAAGCCCCGGGGCTCCTCGGGAGCGGCTTGGCCAAAGCAGAAAACCATACGCTCAGTGGCACAGAGCAGAAAATGTCGCGGCCTCTTTGCGTGGCTGCCGCGACAGTGCCGGTGTGTCGCCGACAATTGCCGCACAGTGCCTCGTAGAATTGTCGCGCGTCTCGCCAATCCCGGGGCAGGAAAATTCATTACAAAAAAAACCCGAATAAAAAAGAGTTCCCTCCCCCGTCAATGGAAAAAACTTCGTAGTTTCTTCCCCCTACAGCCACCACCAAAGCTTTTCAAACTTCCACAAAAACATTGTTTCTGGCCATGCTTAGAGCATTCAGAACAGCGATCCCCCGGGCCCGTGCCCACAGAGTGCTGGCTTTAGCACAAACTCAGCAGGTGAAATTCACCCGGTTCTTGGCCACAGACTCTTTCCTCCAGCTGAACAACAGCAACTACGTGGAGGAAATGTATGAGGCGTGGCGCCAGGACCCCTCCAGCGTGCACGTGTCGTGGAACGCCTACTTCAAGAATATGGACGGTGGCGCTGCGCCCTCCGCTGCTTTCACTGCTCCTCCCACATTAGTCCCGGTCCCCACAGGCGGCGCTGGTGTCGGGTTCAACCCGGGAGCTCAGCCTCATAGCGAAGATGTCGTTACGCATTTGAAAGTGCAACTTCTCGTACGTGCTTACCAAGTGAGAGGCCACCAAAAGGCCCGCATCGATCCATTGGGCCTTTCCTTTGGCACACAGGGCCACGTGCCCGTCGAGTTGACTTTGGAGCATTATGGATTCACTGAAGCCGACATGAACAAACAGATCACGCTTGGCCCAGGTATCTTGCCCCGTTTCGCCGAGGACGGCAAGAAATCCATGACCCTCAAAGAAATCGTCGACGCCTGCGAAAACTTATACTGTTCGTCTTACGGTGTGGAATACATCCACATTCCTTCAAAGGAGCAATGTGATTGGTTGAGGGAAAGAATCGAGATTCCCCAGCCATTCAAGTACTCTGTCGACCAGAAGAGACAGATTTTGGACCGTTTGATCTGGGCGTGTTCTTTCGAATCGTTTTTGGCCACCAAGTTCCCCAATGACAAGCGTTTCGGTCTCGAAGGTGCTGAGGCCATTATCCCAGGATTGAAGGCCATGATCGACACTTCCGTTGAGTACGGTGTGGAGGACGTGGTCATCGGTATGCCTCATAGAGGAAGATTAAACATGTTGTCGAATGTTGTGCGTAAACCCAACGAGTCCATATTCTCCGAGTTCACCGGCTCTAAGGAGTTTGACGAGGGAAGCGGTGATGTTAAGTACCATTTAGGTATGAACTACAAGAGACCAACCACCTCAGGAAAGCACGTCAACTTGTCACTTGTTGCCAACCCATCGCATTTGGAAGCTGAAGACGGTGTCGTCTTGGGAAAGACCAGAGCCATCCAACAGTACAAGAACGACATTGGCGAATTTCAAAAGGCCATGTCTATTTTGTTGCACGGTGACGCTGCCTTCTCTGCTCAAGGTGTTGTCTACGAGACTATGGGTTTCGCCAACTTGCCTGCTTACTCCACTGGCGGTACCGTTCACATCATCATCAACAACCAGATCGGCTTTACCACTGATCCTCGTTTTGCCAGATCTACTTTGTACCCATCTGACATTGCCAAGTCCATCAACGCCCCAATCTTCCACGTCAACGCAGACGACATTGAAGCCGTCAACTTCGTCTTCAACTTGGCTGCTGACTGGAGAGCAACTTTCCACTCTGACGTTATCATTGACGTTGTTGGTTACAGAAAACACGGTCATAACGAAACTGACCAGCCTTCTTTCACTCAACCTGTCATGTACACAAAGATCGCCGAGAAGAAATCCGTCATTGAATACTACACCAAGAAATTACTTGATGAGGGCAGCTTCACTAAGGAGGATATCGAGGAACACAAGAAGTGGGTTTGGAACATTTTGGAGGAATCTTTCAAGAAATCTAAGGAGTACGAGCCAACATCTAGAGAATGGTTGACCACTCCATGGGAAGACTTCAAGTCTCCCAAAGAGTTGGCCACTGAGGTGTTGCCGCACCTTCCAACTGCTGTCGATGCTGAAACCTTGAAGAAGATCGGCACTGAGATTTCACAAGCTCCCAAGGGCTTTGAAGTTCACAGAAACTTGAAGCGTATTTTGAACAATAGAAAGAAGACTGTTGATAGCGGTGAGGGTATTGATTGGGCCACTGGTGAAGCTTTGGCGTTTGGCTCTCTTTTGTTGGAGGGCTATCATGTCAGAGTTTCCGGTCAAGATGTCGAAAGAGGTACGTTCTCCCAACGTCACTCCGTTTTGCACGACCAGAAGTCTGAGCAAGTTTACACCCCATTGAAGCACTTGTCTGAAGACCAAGGTGTCTTTGACATTTCCAACTCTTCATTGTCCGAATACGGTGTCATGGGTTTTGAATACGGTTACTCCTTATTCTCTCCAGATGCCTTAGTGCAATGGGAGGCCCAGTTCGGTGACTTTGCTAACACGGCCCAAGTCGTCGTTGATCAGTTCATTTCTGCTGCTGAATCTAAATGGAAGCAAAGATCTGGTATTGTTTTGTCTTTGCCTCACGGATATGACGGTCAAGGTCCTGAGCACTCCTCTGGTAGAATCGAGAGATACTTGCAGATGTGTAATGAAGACCAACGTTTCTTCCCATCGCCAGAGAAGCTCGAGAGACAACACCAAGACTGCAACATGCAAGTTGCTTACCCTACCACGCCAGCTAACTTGTTCCACTTGTTGCGTCGTCAAATGCACAGACAGTTCAGAAAGCCTTTGGCTCTCTTCTTCTCCAAGCAGTTGTTGAGACATCCGTTGGCGAGATCTGAATTGGATGAGTTTACCGGCGAAGCCCACTTTCAATGGATCATCGAAGATCAAGAATTGGGCAAATCTATTCACAACAAGGAAGGAATTGAACGTCTTGTTTTCTGCAGCGGTCAAGTGTACACTGCTTTGCACAAGAAGCGTGCTTCCATCGAAGACAAAACCACTGCATTCGTCAAGATTGAACAATTGCATCCATTCCCATTTGCACAGATCCGCGATGCCTTGAATAGTTATCCTAACCTCAAGGACTTGGTCTGGTGTCAAGAGGAGCCATTGAACATGGGATCGTTCTCCTACGCCGCTCCACGTATCGCCACTTCATTTGCCGAAACTGAGAACTACAAGGACTCCAAGTTGCGTTATGCTGGAAGAGACCCTTCTGCATCCGTCGCAGCTGGTTCCAAGTCTATGCATACAGCTGAGGAGGAGAATTTCTTGAAGGAAGTGTTCCAAGAGAATTAGACGTAAGACGCTCCCTTGGCCTTCAGGTCTTCATTTTATGTGAGAAGAAAATTACACTAACAAATTGCTAAGAAATAAACATATTTATTCCAACCAAAGACGTATTCTGTAGTATGAACAGACGTGCTCTGTAGTATTAAGAGACGCACTGGGCACTGCTCACGTGACCGCCGGCAGCCTGTCACCGTCTGCGGAGAGGTCAGCGAGCCAGGGAAAATGAAAGGCGCCTAGGCGCGACTAACCCCACAAGCCGAGCGGGAAAGCGTTTTTCCTAAGTGGTTGACGGTTTCGGAGTAAAATTATTCCTCTGATCCACAAACCTATCTTTGGCCCAAGATATATAAATCCACGATGTTCCACAGAAACGCATCTGGAAACCACTTCATTTCACTGGCCATTCCGGTTTTTTAATTATCCTCTCGAATTTGAAGAAGCACGAATCGCGGTTCCTCCAGAAAAGTCGCAGCCGTTGCCAAAATGAAGTACCAAGGTTCAAAGTCCACGCTTCCTAAAACCAAGTTGCCTCTTGACATTGTCATTGTTGGAGGGGGGCTTGGCGGAGTCACCGCGTCGATTGCGTTGACAATGGCGGGCCACAATGTCACGCTCTTGGAGCAAGCTGCCGAGTTGGGCGAGGTCGGGGCAGGAATCCAGATCCCGCCGGCCTCGACGAGAATCCTCCATACCATCGGAGCGTACGAGGACGTCTTGGAAAAATCCATGATTCCGAAAAACGTGAGGGTGTTCAGGTGGCAAAACGGGAAGCACTTGTCAAACCAAAACTTGGTGCCCTCCACGCAGGAGGAATACGACTCGGACTACTTGCACATTCACCGAGCAGACTATCATGCGGCGTTGGTGAAGAGAGCCAACGAGGTTGGAGTCGATTTCAAGTTGGGGTGCCGTGTCAGTGACGTTGACTTCGACCTGTCGAGTGTTTTCTGCGCCAACGGCCAAGTCTACAAAGGGGACGTGGTCATTGGATACGACGGCATCAAGTCGTTCTTGAGGTCAGCCATCTTGTGCAGAGACGACCCTCCCTACAACACGGGCGATATGGCGTTCAGAGCGTTGGTTGACATTGACAGGTTGGAGGGCCATCCGGAGTTGCAGAGGCTTTTCCTGGAACCAAACATCAACTTCTGGTGGGGGCCCGATTGCCACATTGTGATTTATCTTTTACACGGCGGCAAGACCATCAACATTGTGGTTCTTTGTCCCGACAACTTGCCCGAGAGCGTGAGCATTATGGAATCCTCAAAAGAGGAGTTGAAGCAGATGTTCCAGAACTGGGACCCCAACTTGTTGAAGCTCTTCGATATGATTCACGAAACAAAGAAGTGGAAGTTACAAAACTCCAGGGAGTTGGCTACATGGACCCACGACACAGGGAACGTGATCATCTTGGGAGACGCCTCGCACGCAACGTTACCCTACTTGGCCTCGGGCGCCTCTCAGGCGTTGGAAGATGCCGCCGTGGTTGCTGGTTTACTCGCAAGAGTGGAGGACAAATCCCAGATTCACGAAGTGTTGAAGACCACGGAGAACATGAGGAAATGGCGGTCCACGCAGATTGTGCAGGGATCAACAAAATGCAGAGATATTTTCCACTTACAAGATGGAGAAGCGCAGGTACGTAGAGACGCAGAGTTGACCGAGGGCTTGCCCTCGCTCGGGTGTCCCAACAGATGGGCAGATAAGACATTCAGGGACTTCTTGTTTGACTATGATGCTTTTGCCGAGGCTGAAAGGGGGTGGAAGGAGTTTAAGAAGGGAAGCGTCCCTACATATTTCGTTGATCATTTGTATAGGAGTGCACTTTGAGACAGTGTATTATACTCATTCCTTGCAATAAAAGAAGGTTCATTTACAGCAGACAGCTTTGGAGACTTGTATCATGGTGAAAAGAACTACAGGAAAATACCGCTTGACCTTCGACGATGGGTCTGATTGCTTTTCCTGGCATAGGCACAATGACTGTGGTGGAAGGCACCAGGCGAAGAGGACACGAGGCAGACCGGCTGGTGTGCTTCTAAAGACATGTGCAAACCGTGGTTTTGTCGAATAAACACAACGTGCGTTGCCGTGGGAAGTAGAGTAGCGATTCGTTTACACGCAGAGTAGAAGGTCTGTAGAGCATGGAGCAAAAGGCAACTGAGTCAGACAATGGCAAGAAAGAATTCGGCTTTCGTGGAGGGAGCTTTTCGTATTATTGAAGGATGTTGCCTCGTGACGAGCTAGCTACGCCTTCTTAAGCGTTTCTGTAACAAACAACCAAGAATACAACAATCACGATTTGCGTAACTGACTCTTCATGGCGTTCTCATAGAGCGATTCTGCCGTCGCCCTCATGAACTCTACCGGTGCTTGTTTGCCCGTAAACATCTCAAACTGCGCAATAATCTGAGCCAAAAGCCACGTGAGGCCATTGACTGCTGTCCAGCCCCGGTTTCTAAACTCTTCTGCTTTCTCCAACAACGAGCTGCGAAGAGGCACGTAGCCAGTTTCCAAGACCGTCCCACCCGTGGGATTCATGAACCAATCGCTGTGGATTGGGATCTCGGTCGAAATGCCCGTGGCTCGCTCAACACTCGGGATACACGAGATGATACTCACAGGTGTCACATGCGGAAAAGAGTGGATTCTGCCCGTTTTTAGCTCTTCCTCAGAAACAACCACCACTTCAAAGTACATCAAGTCTTTTTGGCTGTCACACATCTCGCATGTAGTGAAAGCCTTTGACGAGAGCATGGGGGATAAACGGCCATAGTAGTCCGCGAGCTCGACAGCTCGACTTCTCGTTCTGTTGTATAGAAGGATTTTCTTATATCCGAGCTGGATCAAGGCGTAGATTGCCGAGCGTGCCATTCCTCCAGCACCCAAAACCAACGCTGACTTGTTCTCATTGGCCGAGTTTATGGGCGACGTGTTATCGGTCAAGGCAATCTTCACACCGAGCCAGTCGGTGTTTTCGCCACGGATTCTGACCACTTTATCTGGCTGATCAAGCAGCCGTTCTGGGATGATCGTATTCAACGCCCCGATCACCTTCACATGATTAGACATCTGATCGACGTGGTCAAGAGCACACGATTTGAAGGGCATCAACACTGCTGCGCCACCGAAGAAAGGCTGTTTGGTTAGGCTCTCTAAAGCAGGCGCAAGCTCTGAACATTCGTGGAGCTCAAACTTGTGCGGAAGCCCCATTGTCTCGAACGCTTTTCCGTAGAGTAAAGGCGATGCCGAGTCACGCACGTTTGAGCCCAAAATATAGAATTTCAACTGTGGCACCATGCCTGATAACGCGAGTGCTTTCTGTAATGAGTACGCGGAAAACTCGTGTGTTTCTTCAGAATCGCTAGAAACGATAGGGGTCATGTGCTGGTTCAAAGCTTTAGAAAGAACTCCCGAACGCCCGTTATTGTAAGCGCATATTTGTAGATCTCTTAAATGGTTTACTTGTTGTACTCTGTTCTTGAAGTCAACAATTTGGTAATTGTCAGAGATTTTCGTCGCCACAGATGAGAGTCTGATTACTGGAAGCGACAAATAGTGGGCAAGCTCAAGGGTTCTGTTGGCCTTCAAATCCCAGAAATCTGGGTCTTCCGAATGGTAGCTGCCGATGACTTGGGTACTTCCCTTTTTAGCAATACTCGACGAGAAAAACCCGTAGACTCGCTTTTGGAACTCCTCGCTTGAACCCTTGCTACTGAATAGAAAGTTGGTCTCGTTTTCATCGAAGAGATTCAAGTCCAAAGATAAGAAGTCGGACCCTAAACGGATCGCAGAGCCAAGCAAATAGAGGTAGTATTTCTGGAGAGCCAATTTCACCGATGAGATGTCGTCGGGGGATGAAGACGGCGCAAAATCTCGAACAAAAGAGATCACCTCTTCCAGCGTGCCGCTGATACTCAAGATCAAAGGTATCGAGCTCCTGGTGAGTCGTCTTAGCCTGGAGAAAATGCCACACAACTGCAAACCTGGGGATTGCATGTTCGCTCTTATAAAGGGAAGCAAAGAAATGTTTAGCTCCAAATGATCCACGCCCACGAAATTCAAGTCTGCAAATTCACAGTCACTTGTTGGGATGGACACGCATAAACAATTGGAGAATTTCTCGTCGAGCCCTAGGCGAAGATGGAGGTTCCCCGTATATGCCCAAGCAGCTTCTGGCCCACGAATTAGGAAGATCAAAAAGCGAGAAAAGTCCCTTTGGACGGGCTTCAACACAAAGAAGCTGCTCTGCGATTGCGGATGAGGGCTCCCCACAGAGATCAACGTCTCGTTGCAAGCTTCAGAAAAGCAATTGAAGAAATCGTGGGTCGCAACGTCACGATACATCTCGAGCCGTTTTCTCACCATGAGTAACCCCTCCTCTTCGCTGCCCTGATAATTCATATACTTCAAGATCCGCTCTTCTTCGCACTCGACATTTATAACGAGAGAGAAGTGATCTGAGGTGAGAAACTGTACTAGTTTTGTGGAGTTGATCGCTGTCAGTGGCATGACTATCACCAGGCTCTTCCCCTTACTCGCCAAGATCTTCGTCGTGATCAACTGGTACTGGAGCTCCTGGTACTCTTCTACACTGACCTCTTGCAAGTAAACAGCCTCGGGCTTCCCCGTGAATTCACTCACACACTTTTCCACGTCCACATAAGCAAACCCTAGGTCCGCCAGGGCCATAAGCGCAAGAGTGGATTTGCCCACGCCACGAAGCCCGACGATGGCGATGTTGTATAGTTTGGACGGTTTTTGCGGAAGCTCCTTGGATAGAGTCTGCAGCAATTTGAAAAGGCTTTCGACGTTCTGCCGAGGCTCTTCATCGAACACCTTCAAGGCCTCTGCTGGCGATAATTGCATTGCTGAAATCTGCAAACACGGGGAAGCAAGTGATAAATTCAACCCAAGATTTGGTAGTTGCACTCGGAAACGTATTAGGCCTGGCGCAAACTCGAAGTTCCATAGGGAACAGCGGAAGAATCCTAGGAAAGTAAGTGCTTTAGCGTTCGAGGCATGGGGTAAGACGGGAAAACGCTTTTCCCGCATCTACCCCATATTTTCCTCACCAGGTCGGAGACACTGTATGCAGGATCACCAAGTATCTGCTTACAATCACAATCAAAAGCTGGGAGCAGGGAAACCAGATGCTGCGCGCCTTGACGATTTTGGGCAAGAAGCGCTCTGGCGCTTGGTATTTGCGTGGTTTGGCTCGGCCTGAAGTGTGGCGGAGACCACAATTGCTAGCCGGGCAGCGAGTGGCACGAGGAGTGGGCTCGTCACGTGACGCGGGCGGCCTCGCCTCGGCCTGCTGAGCCGGGCCAGGAGAGCGACTCTTTGCAACACCCGGAAGACATGAGTGTGACTTCGGACGTCGACATGCAGCCTTTTGAGCAGGGCAGTAATTCCCCTCGAGAGCCCGGTGCTTTCTGTGTCTGAACATGTTTTTTTTCTGGTGCAAGCACACCGCAAACTCGTTTCATGCGACAGCTCCGGTTTCCGTGACTTCAAGTAGCCAGACACTGAGCCCCCTGGTCGCCAACCGTGGTGGGAGTTTTTGCTGCTTACGATTTTGGGCTTTTGCCGTTTCCGGCCCTCTTCTCCTTTGCCCCCTCGTCCTTTGTCCCCCTTTTTTCTTTGGGCACGTCTCCAGGACCTGCCCTATTGCCGAGGCCGCCCAACCCCAGATTTGCCTGTGTCAAGCCGCCCGCGCTGGTCTAAAATTTTCGGTCAGGCACAGTATCAGGAACTTTCCCGGACCAACCGGAACTGATGGATTGGGCCGAGAAGCTGGAGAAAAACTCGTCACAACAGCCAAACACAGCCAATCGCAGGATTGCATCACCGAGGGAAAACAGCAGCTCACATAATCGCGATGTCGCTGTCGCCTAGTCTCTGGTACAAGGATAAGAAGAAATTCCGGCTAGGTGACATCTGCCGGTACAAGATTCGGTTCACAAATCATGACCCAGAACGCACGGCAATATACCTCCGGGTGAAGAACATAGAAAATACGGGGCTTCGGGCTTTCCATTTGGTCAACGGGCCGTTCATTCTATACTGCCACGTGATCCCACACAACTATGATCCTCGGGAGAAATTCTCGCCGGAAGCTCCGGACTTTGACAACGAAGTTTGTTTCCGAAACACAATCAAGCCGGGCCAGACGTTCAACGTGCGCCTCTTTTTGAATAGAAACAGCCTTGTGCACGAAAACGCTGATGGTTCTCGTACGCACGAATGGACATGTGACCTCATGTGCCAGATCGTGTTGAACCGTCACGCTTCACTTCTGTTTGTCGTTATGATCGGCGACGATTTGGCAGAAATGCGCCGTATTTCCCGCTCGCCACTCACGTCCTTGAGTAAAGGCGAGTTTGTCTTGCCCATGAGCCAAGAGCATAGCCACGGAGACTGGGGCGTCGTGCACCACGAACATTTGGGCGTGCAGTGTGAGGAAACCGACGACATATGGAGCAAGTCGCCTCGATTACCGGACAAGCCGATTCACTTGGTTATTGTCACGCATGGTATCTTCTCTAATTTGACTGCCGACATGTTATACCTACGAGATATGCTTCTGAGCATTCAGTCAGATAACTACTTGGTGGAAGGTTACCGAGGCAACGCCGGGCGCACGGAAAAGGGTATCCATCGTCTAGGCGTAGGTGTGTCTACATATGTGACCACCCTCATCAGTGATTTGAAGAGAAAAGGCCATACGGTATCAAGGATATCATTTGTGGGCCATTCCCTAGGTGGCCCCGTGCAGTTGTATGCGCTTAAACACATTCTACTCGTAAATGGAGCAGATTATTTCGAAAGGGAGAAAATAAAGCTAAAGCAATTCGTGTGCTTGGCCAGTCCGATGCTTGGCGTGATCAGTGAAATGAGCCTTTGGATCTCATGGTTTCTTGATTTGGGAACTTTGGGCAAGACGGGGCGCGACTTGACGCTTCTGAAGAAATTGCCCTATATGAAACGACATGGCGAAACGAAATTTGGCATGATACGCCCGGTACTCGAAACTCTACCGGATGAGCCCATACACTCAGCTCTTAAATTGTTTGATCTGCGAGTAGTTTATGCCAACGCCGTGAACGATGGCATCGTGCCTTTGCGCACCAGTGCATTGCTCTATTTGGACTGGGAGGCTCTTGGCGATATTAGGGATCTCAAAGATAGACTGAAACTGATGGAAGATAAGGACCTAGATACACATACTGAAATGACGGCAGATGAATCGACTATACTGAATAGCCAAGGACGAAGAAATGGCGATGAACCTTCGACGGAGGAAAACAAGACCGGGAACGATGTGGGCCAAATTCCAGAAGATTCTGAAATAAATCTTGCAGAAAAGTACACGAGCTTCTTGGCTCGGATCTTTAATTTGGACAGCGACTCGTCGTCACAAACAAAAGAGAAACGGCCCAAGAGAGTGAAGAAGAGAATCAAGCGATATGCGAAGATCAATGTAAAGAGCAGTGACACTTACAAAGGAAACAAAGACCATGAAGATGCTGGAGATGAAGAGTTGAGTTCGCTCAACATCCCTCCCAGGGCGTCCGCAGTCGAATCTGCTCTAAACTCACTTATCTGCCCGATCCCTTCTACAAATTATATTGACAATCCTGAGACTCGAACACCGGTGATTTTTCACGATAAGTTCTACCATTTCAACGGTATCCCCGAGGGAAAGAGTCATACTGGGAGTGTCAGCAAGTTTTTCAAATACTATGACTGGAGAATGGATAAGCAGGTGAAGATTGCGCGCAAATATCATGCTCCAGAACTCAGTTGGCGGAAAGTCTTGGTCTACCTTCCGCCGGATGCTCATAATAACATCATTGTTAGACGGAGATTTGCCAATGGGTACGGCTGGGGTGTGATTGAACATTTGCGACAGGAGATATTTGGAGGTGAGAAAATAGTAGCCAAATTCTGATTGGGTGTTTATATTGGAGATATACGGGAGAGAAATTCAGAAGCAAAGCTTTGCGTTTTGCGGTTACTGCCAGCAGTATTGCGGAGATTGAGTGCAAAGAAAAACGGAAGAAGGAACAGGGGGGAGGTCGTCACCAGTGTAGCTCATACACTCGATCTGGAGAAGAAGCGGTATTACCGAGATCACGAACTCGGCTCAGAAAGCTTCACCCGAGCCCTATACTACGATGAATCCAACCCTAGTTACAGGACTACTCGATTATGGAATTGCTGTCCTGGCTATTCTTGCAAAATGATACAAAGCCGAGGTTCATTGTGTCTTTCTTTCGACAAAGCACTCATTGGCTATTCTTCAAGTCAGTTCAATGCCAGTTTTGCTCTGCGGAAAAATACCACTATACTTTCTACAAAATGTGACATGAAAGAACAGGGAAAAACATTTCACCTCTGGATTCTCTCATTTTCGTGACTCGAAACATGCTCCCCCGTCTGAAATCAAGACAAAAATGCAATTCATCAACCAGCAGAAATAGGATTCTCGCCCGGCCCCTAAGTCAAAGGGAAAAGAGGAACTCAACTACGCACGTAAGAAGAAGTGTCCAACCTTCCAGGCCAAATTACCGAGATATCTCACTTCAACCCCTTCGTTTACTTTGGAAAATTCTTGTCCTAGCTTCTACTCGACGTCGTCTTTCCATCCTGATAGCCGTCCGTGGCATTTTGATGCATACACACAGATGCGGACACGGGCTCAAAACCTTCAGTGTGAGGAAGAAATTGTGGAGAAGAGGAGTGCAACGAAGAATGCGAGCCGCACCAGGCATCAGATCTCCCAACGCGATCTGCGATAAGATAAGCAAGCCGCGCCACCACGTGTGCCAGCGCCCTTCACTACTCCCCCTACCAGCTGCCTCCGTTCCACACTCTATCTCCCGCTCTTCTCCGAATGAGCGGCAGCAAATTCGCGAGCTCGGTGACATTCCTTCTTTTTTTTTTGGCTCGTTTGATCACCTGACCGCGCCAGGCTCTCAGCATTTGAAAGTACTATTTTTTTCCAGTTCCTAGCTTCCCACCAGAAATGCCCACCCCATTCTTTTCCACTCTAATTGCACACACCAGCGGTAAAAGAGAAAATTAAGTGGCACTTCAACCGTCCCAAACTACATCTTTGTCAGGACTTTTTCCAGAAACTCCCACCCGATTTTTTCTTCTGGCTTTGGGAGCTCAGACTATACTTTCGTTTCCTCGGTTATTCTTCGGAGACTTTCCTCGTATTTTCCAGCCTGATCCTCAGTTCTGAGCCTGGAATTCAAACGCTGCTCGAGCATCGACAAATACACTCACATCAGTTCCAGCACTGGAAGAAAAAATAAAAAAAATCTTTCTCCAAGCTATAAATTCTGAGAATCGTCCAAATTCCACAGCTAAGATAGGGGTCGCGCTGGGACAGTGGAACGCATACATCCCCCGACTTCATCTCAAATAAGCTTGTTGCCAAACGCAAAAAACTCATCCAAAGAAACCACAGCTTGTCGCCGGCACTTGGGATTCAAATATCGAAAGAAATCTTACATCAATTGAGCTTTTTCTATTATCTTCAAAACATTGATCCGCAGGGCATTGTATCAGGCCCATAGAATACCCTCAAGATCCTGGCGAGTCCGAAGGAAAAGTCGAAAACTCATATTTGTTTTCCAAAATGAACCCCCTCCTGTTCGTTATCATTGGCGCTGGGCTTATTGGCCCTCGACACGCAGAACTGGTGATGAAACGGCCAGACTGTTCTCTTTTCGCCATAGTGGACCGGTCTGCAAAAGGACCTGCTGTAGCAAGTTCATGTGAAACTTTGCACTTCAACACCATTCACGATTTGTTTCTGTTTTGTGAAAAGTATGATATCAATTACCCTGATGCAGGCATCGTATGTACTCCCAACGACTCACACGCTGAAATTGGCACGCTTTTAGCAAAAAGGGGGATTCATATGCTAGTAGAAAAACCGATGGCATCTTCAGCGGCAGATTGCATCAAATTGATTGATTACTGCGAGAGCAGTAACGTGAAACTTTTGATTGGCCACCACCGCAGGTTTAATCCATATATCGTCATGACCAAAGAGCACATGCACCGAATCGGGAATCCTGTGGCCATTCAGGGTGTGTGGGCATTGAAAAAGCACCAAGAATATTTTGACGAAAAAGCCTGGCGCCGGTCAAAGTACCTGGGTGGGGGTGCGATCATGATTAATTTGATTCATGACTTGGACTTGTTGCAGTACCTTCTTGGCCCCATATCGAGGGTTTATGCTGAGCTTTTGCCCCATCGAAGAGTGCCAGAAGGCGTAGATGATCACGTCGATGAAGGTGCTGCGCTAACACTTCGGTTTGCCAACGGATGCTGTGGCACCTTTTTGTGTTCCGACAATGTCACTTCACCATTTAGCTTCGAGGCCGGCACTGGCGAAAATCCTTTGATTCCCCATCATCTGGATGTCTCGGGGTTCTATAGGGTTTTTGGAAGCTCGGGCACGCTCTCGGTCCCCGACTTGACTCTATATCATCAAAACCACCTTGATGAAACACAGCACTCTTGGTGGAAACCAGTCGAGTTCGAAGCTTTAGGCGGATCTTTTACGAAGCGGACATCTGCACTTTCAGATGGTCACTCGGCTTGGACCCCGCCTTCATCGTTTGAAGAAAATGAGGCAAACTTTGGTCCTATTGAGAGGGAAATGCCGAAGCCTTTTGATCTCCAATTAGAACACTTCGTTAACCTCATCACTGGCGTAGAAAGCGAAGTTAAATGCTCGGGCTTTGACGCTTTGCAATCTTTGCTTTGTATTGAAGCCGTGATGAAGAGTATCGAGGAAGAGAGACCGCAATTTGTTCAAACAGCAGGTGATTTTCGGGATCATATGCGTGCAATGTGAATTGTGTTCACAGGCTTGACGATCGCTTTTCAGGTAAAAGCATTTTGGCTACTTTGATGGTTGATGGTTATGAGGAAAAAAAGGTAGTGGAGATAAAAAAAAAAAATGAAAAGAACAACAAACTTGACTACACAAATGCTTATCAGAAGCCAAAGAAATATGAAGAGACGAGTGTTCACATAATAGTCTATCAACAACTCGTTGAAGGAGCACAAGTCGCACGCTTTGCACCACAGGTACCATTGTTACTCAATGTGCTCACTTTGACCGTCATGGCGTCAACATCTTGCAGCAGGCGCATATTACCATCTGAAAATAATCGCCTGCAAATGGCTTCGAATGTGAAATGTCATTTTGAGCTTTGTCCTAGCTCTGGAGATCTCAAAGGCGTAATACACCAAAGGCATTCTCGAAATCGAAGGGCACATGGTTGGTCAACGCAAGGAATAAGCTTTAGATGTGTGGTGAAGAAATGTTGAAGTCGTGTTGAATAAAACACATCGGGAGGTTGAGGGAACTTGCTGATAGTTCATCTCAAGAATTTGAGAGATAGAAATGGCAATTGGACGACACCTATTCTCAATCCTCATCATCATCTTTTTACATGAATGACAAAAGCATGGATGCTATTGCTTCGCCCAAAACTGTTATTAGATTTGGTCTGAAAGTGAAGACAAGAGAGAAACCGCAAAACAAATTTATACTCTTTAAATATATCAAAGTGGTCCATCAAAAAGAACACGAAACGTATCTCTGTGCACAGAATATTCTCAAAATTCAAGTCAGCTTTTCCTTGGAGTATTTCTGTATGATCTGAGTAAAAACGGAATCCAACTTGAATTTTCTCAATAATGCTTTTTCCACTATGAATCTCGGGCACCACGATAATAAGTAGCCCAAAAACAATGCCATATGGCCCCTATATAAATTGAGTTTGCCGCCCAATGCTTGCCGTTCAAAGTCGTCTACAACCTGAGTCGCGTACTGTTCTACGGGCATGGGATTGTTGCGTGCGGCCATTTCTCTTCTCTCGATGAACGCTTCCTTTATGCCAGGGACACTATACCAGGAGTTAGCAGGCAAATCGCGAGTGTCGGCGATATTTGTCTTTACTCCGCCAGTGACGAAGTTCAATACTTTGACGCCAAACGGTTTCATCTCTAACCTGAGTGTGGCGGCGTACTGGTGGATTGCTGCTTTGGTAGACGAATAAATGCTGGAGAAGGGGAATGGTACAATCCCGCTTACACTACCAGTGAAACCAATAGATCCCTTAGCCTTTATAAGCAAAGCGATGAACTCTCTAGTTAACCGAATTGGCGCGAAAACATTGACTTCAAAGCATTGAACCACATTTTCGTCAGTGACATCGATGGCTGGAAACGAGCACGACTGGCCAGCATTGTTGAACAAAACATCGAGATATCCGTCATTTTCTTGCGCAATCAGATCACGCAATTTCAGCACGCTCTCAATCAGAGTGACGTCGCACGCGACAGTGATAACTCCGTGGGCCTTTAAGTGATCCATGGGCTCAAGGCGTCTGGCACATGCGTACGTTTTATAGCCTCTCCTAGCAAACTCCATTGCCGCGGCGAACCCGATCCCGGAAGAAGCGCCAGTAACCAAGGCAACTTTCTGACGGGTCATAATTGTTGAATCTGTCTTCGGAGGTAGGTAATATGGAAAGCTCGAGGAAACTAGGAGGTCCTTTCGGTTATATAGGGACCGGTGCCGGGGCTCAGGCATACAGGCAGTGGAGTGCACGTAGCGACACCACTGCTTTTCACGTGCTAAGGGATATTACCCAATCTTATAACGGAAAAGGCTATCTCAGAAACCGACCGTATTTGCAGAAGTTGCGAGCCTCGATTTCTCCAAATTCTTTACCTTTTCACTTATTTGCTCCTGACTCCTGAATTGTCAAAGGCAAAGTGAGTGCTAAATGAATGTGGGTGCGGTATGTTCAAACCAGGAGGGATTTTGCCCATCCACGGAAAAGTGGAAATCCGAGAAGGAATTGAGCCTCAAGGGCCTCGAGAACGTAAAGGACACAAAGCATGCTTAGAAGCGACGCACACTCAAATGCCATTGTTGGCCGATGTTAAGTCGTTTGTCTTGCAACGCACTGATGGTTCCTAATCTGGCATGCAGGCTTCATACTGTGTCTCAATTTGGTAGTGCCTCGGTTGGCAGTGCCTCGGTTGATAGTGAAGAATCCCGAAGCCGACGAGTTCTTCTGAGGTTTCAGCAAAAAGTAGATCCACAAAAATTGCGGCTTCTAGTTGTGTCAATCTATGATGTTGAGTGAGCGGGGTTTTTTTTAGCCGTGCCTTTTATTGACCGCATGGACGGGCCTTCCCCAGCACGTGCACCAATACCGACAGCCGTGCTCAAGCGCTGGGAGAACAATCCACCCGTGAAAATTGGAAGACAAGACTGTCTCAAACAAGAAAAGGGTGCTTCAGGCGGTGCAACGGGTAATATCCTCCGCGCCCAGCGAGAACACTCAGTACGCAACCGGCAGAGCTCTATCCCGACAGACGCAGATCCTCGGAAGGCAGAAGCCACGATGAACAAGTGCTTGCTTTTCCTCCCTCCATTCCGTTTGGACTAAAACACAAAACATTGGTATCGGTTCACCACGCCCGCCCGGATTGACGGGGGTCGTAGCGTGGTTGCAGGCATCTTCCCAGGAACGGAAAGCGGGCAGCGGAGAGATAGGAGGAAAGAAAGCGGAAATCGAAAGACCCCTTGTCGGTGCTCTTGTGCCTCTCGCGTTTGCTTCCTAACTTGGTCTCTTTTCTCGCGGTGGGCGATTTGTCTTCTGAGAGGCGGCCAGCGCCTATAGTAGTGATGGGTGGGCCCAGAAATGAGGCTGCGAAAAAGACAGGAAATAGCCACAACGACAAGGAGAACCAGGATCAACATGCCCAGGAGTTCTCAGCCAACCACCTTCTTTTTTTCTCTTTTTTCCCGTTTTCCCGTTTTCTCGTTTTTCTGTTTTTTCTGTTTTTCTCTTGTCCACATTCACTCACCATTACCATTCGTGCTCCTCTACAATCCGCCGTAGCACCCAAGATGGAATACTCGATCGATCACCCGGACTTTCTTATCCACGATCTTTGGCGCTGGCTTCTGGAAATCGAGATTTGCGTGCACGAGATGCAAGAGGCCATGCTTTCAGCTAGCCAGGAGTCGATGGGCCCCGGCGGCGAAGAGCAATTCATGAACGGCTCCTATTTCCTACACTCTTTGCTGAAACTGAAGGAACGGGTCCAGAGAGAAATCGTCACGGCGGCCCGCGCTTACTGTTCCAGCTCACTCGATGAGGAGAGGTTTGTTGACGTTTCGGAGTTATGGAACGAGGAAACCGACGCGAGCTTGTCTAACTTCTTGGACTGTTTACGTGTCTTGTTGGCGGATGCAAAGGAATGCGTCAGCGCCTTGAACCTTTTCTGTAGAGAGCCAAGGAATCAAAGTCCAGTTGAGGAATGTGAAGCGACAAAGCTAGAGTGGAAGGGCGGCAAATGGATCAGAACCTTTGGCGGTTGCAATCTCGAGGACCCTCAGAACATGAATAAAACGGCATTTGGCAGGTTGAAACACGATTTTGATAAGCAGACTTCCAACATTTTGGTTCTTGAAAAAGAGAGAAACAAGATGTCTCTTCAGATTGAAAAACTAAATTTGCAGGTGAGGAATTGCATGTGTTTCAGCCGCAAGTCTTGACCATGCGATCGGCTGCATCATTCTTGTAATATGGAAGGAAATCTTGTCTGAGTACCAGGTTGTATCCTGGAAGTTGGGCACCAGCAATTTTTGAATATACAAATCAGTCAATGGTTTAGGTCGAAGTTTTTCAGACCACTCAAGAAAGAGTCTCATACGTCTACTTAACTCAAAGCTGCGCATTCAGTATAGCCACTCCAAAGGAGACGAGAATAAAGAAGCTGGGCTCAAGAAGTTCCTCTGGCTGGCGATTTAAAAAAAAGACGGGTTAGATCCTTCAGACACGTGTGGAATTGGTGTCTTGAGATACGGCATATGTATTCTTGAAAACAAGCTCCTACGCCATGAGCATAACACCTGCCATGAATTTCAGCCCAGAAAGACTGGGCCTCTCTGGTCTTACGAAAATGTTATGACAATGCGAGTGCAGAAGACATGAGCCCTTTTTTCGAATAAGACTCGATGATCCGATCCCAGACATGGAACCTAACTATCTTTTTGAGATTGGACTGGTGCAACACCGCAAGCACATCTTAAATCACGTCAAGATGCCAGCTACTGGAAGCTTTCTCCTTGGCAGGAAATCTCCAAAAGAACATAACCTACTGCTCACGTCTGAACTCAGAAAAAAGTTTCTCCCCGTCGAAATAGTGCATGAACTTGACCGGTTTCTTCTGGCCCGGTCTATCCACATGCAACACGGGCACGTCGTAGCAATACTTATCAAACGCTGAAGAGTTCTCTGGTTTCATGATATCGATGATGGTCAACTTCACAGCTTGGTTTTCTTTTGCTTGCAACGTCTTGTTCAAGATCGCTGACGCGTTCTTGCAAAGCTGACAAGACTCTTTGGTGAAAAACGTGAGCGAAATCTGATGCGAGATCGCATTACTGCTGAAAAGCCTTATGGCAGAAGCCCTCATAATCTCCTCGATTTCTGGTCTGGTCGCTGGTCAAGGGTGAGAGCCTTAATTACTTCTGGGGAAAGGGCGAGATCGTTCTTTGCTGGATGTCTATGTTCAGGATACTTGTCTCACTCACCAGCGAGGGGCCGTGGAACTGATACCCAATGTTCTTGCCAGTTCAGAGAAAAACTTAACGGGAGAAGATTTCTCCAAAACTAACTCGTCGAGCTCGAAACAATAACGCGGGGAATCTTCCCGTTTTCGTAGTCCAAGTTTGTCAAGACAGTGATTTTGCCTGTCGCTTGCTGCATCTTGGTGTCGCATGGATGAGACCGTTTGTGGGACAAAACATTCATCAAGACAAACCGTTCCGTTCGGAGCTATTCTACCGGAATCAACTCCTTAATTCTATTTTCTGTGAAATATTTCACCCCAAACGTATGCTTTTTCAAGGAGTTCACCAGCATTGATCAAAACTAGACCTGGTGTCACGTGCGCATATATTTAGTTGCGATCACACCGCCACTTATCAGTTTTGAAGGCTATTTCACTGAACACAATCATGAACTTGTCGTTTGTACTCCTTCTTGTGCTTGCCGCTGCTTCGAATCTTGTGCGGGTAAACGATAAAAACTTCAAAGATGTGGTCATCCAGTCCGGCAAGTTCACGTTGGTCGATTTCTACGCTGATTGGTGTCGCCATTGCATGAAGCTCATGCCGACGATCGAGGAACTCGCAGATTTGTATGCGGATGTGCCTGAAGTTCAAATAGTTAAGATCAACGGTGATGAAGACGGACGGAAAATGACGAAAAAGTACAACATCCCGGGATTTCCGACTCTCCTCATGTTCAATAGCGAGAATAAACCGGTGGAATTCGAGGGAATTAGGGACCTAGAATCAATCAGTAACTTCGTACAGCAGGTATCTGGCGTTAGGCTTGAGAATAATGAAACTGAAGAAACTGAAAATGAGGGCCCTTCCAATGTTCTCGAAGTTTATGATGAAAATTTCGAAGAAGAGGTCCTCAGGGCAAATCACAAAACAATGGTGGCTTTCACGGCGCCATGGTGCAAATACTGTCAACAGCTCAAACCAATATGGAGCAAGTTAGCCAACAAGGCATTTCCCGCAGATGGCGAGACTTTGAAGTTTGCAGAAGTTGATCTTTCAGATGCAAATAAGCCACGCGTTGAGAAAATTGTTGGTCAATTTGGCGTCTCTCTGATGCCCACTATTCTTTACTTCGATCCCAGTAAAACGGAGGAAGACGGCCTCAAACGGCCCGCTCTTTACAGTGATGATAGGAGCTTGGAGTCCTTACTTAATTTTGTCAACGACAAAACAGGTTTGAGCCGCAACGAAAGAGGTGAACTCGCTATTGATGCTGGCAGGATCAAACATCTCGACGAAGCCATCCGGAGCATGACAAAAGAAACGGGGCAGAATGTTTTGGGCGTCATCGGAAATTTGAAAGACAACGTTCTGCAACTTGGAAGAGACGCTTTATTGGAGAGAGAAGAGATCCTGCTCAGAGACGATACATTGATGATACCTTACTATGCCAAAGTGGCAGCGAAAATAGTCTCTGGCGACGTTGAATACGCTACCAGAGAACTCAACAGGATGGACAAAATCATTACAAAGAATGCTAAGGATTTGGACAACAGTTCACGCGACTACATGCAAAAAAGAATCAATATCTTGAAAGCGTATCTTGGTAAGTAAAGCAAGCGTTGGATTATTTCTGCTGCGCGGTACAAGATCAAGACTTGTTATAAATGCGAGGTCTATTTGGATAAATACTATGAACAGTGAGTGTGTCTGCAAACAAAACAAATGGTCCAAATGAAGCCTGACTACCATTCTATGGCTTTGAACTTTTGCACCTGTCTAACTTTGTCTGGCCACACTTTACCGTCCTCCACGATACACTGATCAATAATTGGCACCACGTTCAAAGGCTTGCACCTAGCCAACCAGATATTTTTCCCCGACGACTTGAGATAGATGATCACGTTAGCGGCGTATTTGTGCCCGCCGATATGGTTCACGTAAGCCACTTGCACGCCGTTTGGTCTGTCGTCGGAAAAGTCACGGTAAAGCCCGAGATCCCTCAAATGCATATCCATTTCTTTCTTCATGATCGGCGCCGTGACTCCGCATTTCTTGTCTCTGGTTCTATGCGAGCAAAGGAAGATATACGATTTGCTAGAGTCAGCTTTGACTTCAACTTCGGGAAAACCAGCGCATGAACCGTCGGGAAACTCAGTCAATTGCTGATCTCTGTACTCGATCAAATCGGGGATCACTTTATCGAGCACATCAGAGACGGTTTCCAAGGTGACATTTTTCACCCACACAAAGAATGGAAGAAGTAACAAATCGCCTCGTTTTTGATCCATGTACTCAGGATCGGCTTCCAATTTCAAGGACGAGAGTGAGCTCACAGTGACTTTTATCGTTGTGCTATTCCCCAAGCCAGGAAACTTCGCATCTCCTGCCCATTTATCCACGGAGTTCGCCAAAGTCCCAGATTCACCTGTGGCGTTGTGAGGCCAGTCAGTTCTATTGGTGGGGATAACAATGTGCAATCCATATGGCAGCGTCGACCCATACAAGGACGCGCTGTCGTCGTCTTTGAACGAGAGACTCTTGGGGAAACTGCTCGTACAGGTCTCACATTCCTCGGAGCAATCGGAGATTTCAAACCCGGCTTTTTCGATCTGCTCTTCGACAGAAGGTCCGCGTTTAAAGAAACTGGTGATACCCATGGTTGGCTTACAGGAATTTGGGATGTATATGAGATGTGCCGAACTGCCGAACTCTGTTTCTCGGGCTTCTTTTGCTTTTTTTTTTCGCTACAGGAAGATCGACTCGACAATAGCGACAAATGCAAGATAATCGTTCGAAATTCTCAGAGCACAGACACTGTCAGCTAGCGAACGTCAGGAAGAAAAAGGATGGGAAAAGATTCTAGCAAGGCGATTGGAAATACGGGAGCGGGAGTCGCCATGTCCATTATGCATGTCAACTCCACAGCATCTGAGGCACGCTCGGTGTCTCGGTGTCTCGGTGTCTCGGGAATGCACGGGGGCAAGATCGGAAGGGAGTCTCTTTTTTTTCAACTATACGAGACCCGCGCCCAGCTTTGTGGCTATTCACGCGGACAATATTTGAGCACTGACAATAAGGAATGGGGGGGGGGGGGGGGGGGCGAAAAAAGCG
>JAJMCP010000045.1:0-37918 GCA_030573055.1 Metschnikowia anglica
TTCTGATTTCTCTCAAGGCGACGGTACCTGGCTTATATCTGTGGGGCTTCTTGACACCGCCGGTGGATGGGGCGGATTTTCTGGCGGCCTTGGAGGCCAACTGCTTTCTTGGGGCCTTGCCGCCGGTGGACTTTCTAGCTGTTTGCTTTGTTCTAGCCATTTTGGAGTCTCAATGTGTAGATGATAAAAAAGGGAGGAGGTCAGTGAGCGAGCGGATCTCGCATATTATATATGGGAGCGGGCCGGGTGCGAGGCGCTGTTGCAGGGTGTTTGTTTTGGGGAGTGCACAGAGACGAAAGATGGAGAAGCCGAAGCGTTTTCCTGTGTTCAGGGGAGCACAGAGGCCGCGAGGAGTGGGCCGGAAGACCCGTGTGTGTGGTGCTGCGATGTGCGCGCGCCGTGTGTATTTGCTAGCACGCCAAGGAGACACTTTTGCAGTGCACAAAAGCGAAGTGCGAATGTCGCGCGACAAGGAGAAGCCTCCCTGGGCACCTCCGAGCAACGAAATGGCCATAGTTAACGGCTTTCCGCAGTGCCAGATGAACTCGCGCACATTCCTCAGACTGCTGGGAGAGCGGGAAAGGCAAGGTAATTCTTACGCCAGGTACCCCGCCTACGCACCGGAAAGCGCCCTTTTTTTCCTCGCTGCCAAATCCTGGACCCGGGCGGGTTTTTTTCCTCTGTTCCAGTCCCGCTTCCCTCATATATAACGCACACCCCGCGCCGCCCACTTCTCACCTCTTTTTTCCACTACAGTATTTTTTGCTTACTACAACAACTCGAATAAATAATCATGTCCGGCAGAGGAAAAGGAGGAAAAGGTCTCGGAAAGGGTGGCGCCAAGCGTCACAGAAAGATTTTGAGAGACAACATCCAGGGTATCACAAAGCCAGCCATCAGAAGATTGGCCAGAAGAGGTGGTGTCAAGCGTATCTCCGCCTTGATCTACGAAGAGGTCAGAGGTGTCTTGAAGTCGTTCTTGGAGAACGTGATCAGAGACGCTGTCACTTACACGGAGCACGCCAAGAGAAAGACCGTCACCTCTCTCGATGTCGTCTACGCTTTGAAGAGACAAGGTAGAACCTTGTACGGTTTCGGAGGCTAAAGCTGGTGCTTGCTCAGGGGAATTTTTGTATGTATACTATTTAATTAACGTTTTTGGAGAATCGCGCACTGTAGCAGCGGAGGCTGCTGGTGGTGAGCCGGAGCAGCAAGCGACCAGCCTCTTTCCGCGTGAACAAGAACAGGCACTGCTTCTGTCATTCCAGCCGGGAGCCTGCCGCCCCGTGCCATCGACGTTGGTTTTCCAGACACTGGGAGGGAAGAATTGGCTGTTTGATTAATAGAAGCATACAGCGAGTCACGTGACTGGACCAAGTATCAGAGATCAGGTGTATTTTGTCTTCTATGTATCGAGCTCGGTTCTAGTTTCTGACTCTTCGTTCGTCTCTAAAAAGACATCGTGCCTCTTTGCGCTCAGCCGAGTGCTCTAGTCTCTCGGAAGAAGACTTTTGATCCCGCTTCCAGAGCTTAGAAGCCCTGACGAGGCAGTGCAAGCAGTCAGGCTAGCCATGAGACTGCCTCCGGTCCTGATTCCTCATTAAACAGATGGATTTGAGCTCCTGGAAAACCCTGACAATTTCCCTGTCTAAAGCAAGAAACTCTGCCATTCCAGGGCCTCTCACATCGGCCCCAACGGAAGACACAATGACGTTTGCATAGCTGACGTTAAGGAGATCGTGTATTATCTCAAACGAGGGAGATTCGAGGGAGTTTGAGTTGTTCAACAACATCTTTGCATGAGCCAAAATGCTTTTGAGTGTCCCGATGTTTTGTGAGGTTTCAACCGGTATCTCGGGCAGCACGGACCCAGGGCCGTTGTCAGAAGCGCTGCCAATTTCGGGGTCTAATGCTAGAGCGGAAGACGGCTCAGTAGGACTCACGGTTCCCACCGCTAACGAGGAATGGGCGGACTCTGAGACTTTCACGGGAGCTCCAGATGCCAGGTGCAAAACCGACAAGCTGTAACCGAGAAGAAGGAGAAGTTTCATTGTAGGCTTTTTTTTCTTTGTGCCGAGGTTGATAGGAAGATGATATAGTGAGAAAGCAGAAGAAAACAACTACGGACGGATCCAGGCACTATATAGAAAGACCAAAAGGAGGTGAAGGGCAGAGGAGACAAACGAAAGTGGTGCGACAAAACACGTCTATTTTGAAACGAAAATGGCCTCAAGAATACTGGCTCATTTTAACAATGGGGCTTTTGTCGAGAACAACCACGGCAGCATTCGGATCGGGGAAATTGACGGCGAGACTCAGCGCACGCACATAGAATCCATTGTATCAAACAGATAAAAGAAATTCTGTTGAAGGCACATTCAGTCATGGACATCGGCTTCTCTCTGATTGGCTAGTTTTTTTTTCCAGTTGATCGGTGCTCTTCTCGAGTACAACAGCTATGGAAATTGGCAAATAAAGAGCAATGGACTTGTGAAGCGCGAAAATTTAGTTAAGAGTAAGTAAAACGAGGAAATAGAGTAACACGCGGCCTATTTCAATGGCGGGATCTGGCAAGCAAGCAAAGGTCTTGACTGACCACAATGACCAATCCTGCCTTTCTTTTCGATCCATTGATGCCGGTTGATAACGCTTCAATGCACACAAGAGCGAGGTCGTTCGATTGCTCGGGCTCCTGGCTGTGTCAAGGCATTGGCGGCTCCAATACTGAGGCCCCTCGTTGCCAAAGCCAAAGCAACACAGCAGTGCCCTTTGCAAAGTTTCAGATGGTCGAAAGCTTTAATTGGGGTGCGGATACAAAACTTCGTCATTTCACGACCACCGCATACGAGTCCTTAAACGAAGCTCTCCACATTCAGGTCGAGCTTGCCTCGTTGGATCCAGTTTCACTAGATGCATCCAGTCTTCTACCCACACGCCTGTCAATAAGACTGTTTCAACGCAAACATGGTGAGCCTTTTCCTGCCTTTGTTCTCTCGGGTCTCAACCCCCAACAACGAAGCAACACCCAAGAAGAATGCTTGATTGTTGTGCTTTGGCAACTTCAAATTTGAGAATGGTTGCCGCTCGGTAACAGAACCCTGAGTTCCATCTTCATCATCCCAACGGGCAGCCTGCAGTTCCAATCAATGAACTCAACTGGTCTTCGTTCATACCGTTGACGAGCACGTGAACGTGACTAATTTCACGAACGCTTTGCAACGCTTCCCAGTTACGGAACCAGACCAAGTTCTCTCTCGAGATGCCTGTTCTCTCAACGAACGTGTGACAAATGTACCTTTCGATGACAGCACGAGTCTCTTCAGATATATCGCCAAGAACGCTGTTTGGGTCCGATTCAATCGGCCGCTTAGTCCAGACGCAAAGATGGGACACGCTGTCTTCGAAGTAGTAAGGGAAATCATTGCGAATGATCTTGAGATCCGCTGCGGCGCAGAAAAGCCCGCCTCCGCTGCTGACAATTTTGATTTCTGCGTCGGAGAGATCGGAAACCTCTTCCTTGCTTGCCCAGTCAAGCGACTCGGTGAGCAAATGTTTGAACACGGTAGTGCCCTCAAGCCTGAGTCCTCTCTTGAATGCCAAGTACTTCTCTGTCTGCAGTTTCGACCGGGCGAAAATATCCAAGTCGTTCATGGCGATGATCTTCTGTACCTCGTTCCATGAAAACGGCCGCTCGGAGATTTTCGATGCTGCTGGCATGTCCGGGCTGTGGAAGATGGTGGTGGGAATGTGAAACAGTCTCTGGACTGATACCTGAGTCTCGGACATGTTCGCGGGCGGTCTCGGGTAAGGCGGACAGAAGTCGGTAGCAAAAAAGCAGCGGGAGGGACAACAGAACCAAAGAAAAAAGGAGGAGGAAAGAGAAGAAAGGAAGGCCTAAGTGATTGGTTTGCAAACCGGCGCTCGTGTTTTTTTTTTCTCTGAGTTTTTGGCCCGTACGCAAAGGCGGGGCCCTAATTCGAGAGATGGGCCTCAAAGTTCCATGTTGCAATGCAACAACGACAGGTTGCAGTGGGCCTGCACAATGCGCGTCTATCTCCAGACTGATACCGGGCTGTAATTCCAGTTAAGATAAGGACCCCTTCGTGCTTTATGGAGCAGTATTTTTGTAGTCATCTTTTCGCCAGCTTTCCCTTGCAGGGAAGAAATCATAAGAAAACGCAGACGAAAGCGCCATCTTTCCAGGAAACAAAAACTGTAGCTCGCACCCAAGAGGAAATATAGAAACGTGGAACTGTGACAATGGCGGCAAAGCGCAAAAGTCGCCATCACTATTGTCAGCCTTGAACACGGCAAGACTCAGGCAATGTTTCCAGTGAAGTTCTACAGCGAGACCAGCTTTGACATTGTGGGCTTCTGAGGGGAGCCTCAAACTTTCCGAAGGAAACAAACCATCAAGACTCGAACCAGCCATGGGCCAGCCATGAACAGCCAGGGAACTGTGGGCCCGGCGCTACGCCAGTTGTCTGTCCTCATTGGGCACCAGGGGAGCAGCCCCGCTTTGGCGGCTAACAAATTCATCCTGACTTTGCCGCGGGCTGAAAAACCAAAACAAGGAGGGAGCCACCTACCAAAAGAGAACAAGACTCGGGAAGGAACGGCCGGACAGGGCCTCTGGGCCTTGATCGTGGGAGAGTGAAAACGGCCCCACTCCTTCCCTCCAATTTCGCATGTGCACTCCCAGATCAAAACACTCATAGATTGCACGCTCCGGGTAGATAGCGTGGGTCCTGATACCGTCCCGTCCGTTACTGTTCTTCGCTATAGCAGCCGCTGGTGAGAAGCTGCCAGCCATACCCATCAGGCCGGGGTCCTGCGGAATACCCTCCTCTGGGAGTTGATCTTGAAAACGCATCGGACCCTCTGCGTCCATCGCAACCGCTAGTGTGCATGCAGAGTTCAGACTAGACGGTGGCGAAATTTGAACGTCATTTTAGAACCCCGTGCTTGAAAAAAACGGCAATAATGCAAACCACGGTGACTGAGAAAGCACGAGAATCGCAACTGGCTGAACTCGGCTGTTTTCCTTTTTTTGCGGTTTCTCCAGCTTGAGGCTTGGCCTCGTTGGGCCTGAGCTTCAGCAGAGCGGCCGCACGTGACCTCTGGTATCATGCCATCTTTGACTCGAGATCGGAATCTCGTTTCAGACCTCCCGATCTTTATCCAGCCACAATGCCACACAAACTCATTGTGCTTCGCCACGGCGAGTCTCAGTGGAACCACGAGAACAAGTTCTGTGGATGGATCGATGTTCCGCTTTCGGAAAAGGGTAAGAGTGAAGCAAATCACGCAGGCGAATTGCTCCTCAAACATGACATCAAGCCTTCAGCAATGTATACCTCGATGCTTCAAAGATCGATTAAAACGGGGCATATTATTCTGGAGACGATAGGTCGAATGTGGATCCCCCATGCAAAATCGTGGCGCCTCAACGAACGACACTACGGGGCGTTCCAGGGCCGTGATAAGAGCGAAGTCTACCACGAGTACGGCAAAGAGAAATACCAATACTATAGACGGAACTTCCGAGCAATTCCGCCCTTGGCGAAAGCGCAAAACGATACGTCGATAGATGAGCGCTACGTGGGTCTTCTCGATACGGAGTCGCCAAGTGGGGAGTCTTTGGAAACAACCATGCAGCGGCTAATCCCGTTTGTCGAGAAGGAAATTGTCGGCAGGCGTGTTCTTCGAGACAACGAGACCGTACTAGTGGTGACGCACGGCCTGATAGTGAGAAGTCTCATTAAGCATTTTTGTCACGTGAGCGACGAGAACATCAGTAAAATCAACGCACCAACCGGAGTTCCGCTTGTGTTTGAACTTGACAATAGTGGTAACTTGGTAGGAGACTACTATTATTTGGACGAGGAATTGGCACGAAAGGGCATGGAAAAGGTTGCCCGGGAAGGACAGGAACAGGCGAAGGCAAAATACTGATTGCCTCGTGTGGCTGCCGACAAGGCGCGGTAGCGAGACGCAAGCCGTGACCACGCGAAACCAAGATCTTGGCTCTAAGCAACAAATGTTACGGCAGGAACAATCGAAAGCAGATCCAGTGATCACGAGGCGGTTTCTCCAAAATAGTGAAGGGCATCACGAAAATCCATAACGAGTACTGGCCCTGTTTTCAGTTTCATGTCTTGGAGAGAGAATCGGACATTTTTTGACAATTGCCGTTGCGGTCACCTTTTTCCCAATTGGCTAGGGTCAGTTTCCACTGCTTGCTTGCGACAAGAAGGCTCTGGATTTGTCCCATCATTTTTGGGGCAGGGTGGTTGCGGGCCCGCGAGTGACTCATTGTCGCCTTAAACCCCACACAGACAATACAGACAATACAGAGGTTTTGGAGTTCAGACAATGAGATAGAAACAAGAGGACGATAGAGCAAAAAGAAATTCACACACAGAGAAAGAGGCTTTCGAATTTCAGAAAAATCTGGCCCCGAGTATGAGAAAGCTGAAGATTGCTGGGTGGGTCAAGCACAGAGCAAGGTCTGTGGGGTCAAAGATCGAGGAACGGTTCGCAGTTTGCTGACGGTGGTACAAGTCCGTTGGGCGCAAGAGCCACAATTCCCGGACACCCGCTCAAAAACAGCCGCCTGCCCTCAATTCGAAGGTGATTGCTGGCTTTTTCAACGGCTGGGATACTTCAAATGTTGAATGATTTTACATCTCTGGCTCCACGCGAGGTTTCGTCGTGTTCCTCTGACGGGAACTTCTCGTCAGCCCGCGGTCAGCACGGATTCCAGGCGCGGGCAGAATGACGTCCGCGAGAGCCGTGCGTGGCCACGGTGCGGCGCAAGTGGACACAGAGCTTTCTACGCCGAATGCGGTATAATTCCGACGGAGCACCTACAGGATCAGCAGAGCAGGATCTTCACGCGTCTATGGTCACGGAGCGAGCCCTGTTGATGTCACCTCCGTCTAGATCCCGGGGACAGAGGAGTTGTTAGCTTCTCTTGTGCATTGAGCAATCGTCGAGCGTCCCAAGTCTTCTTCAAAATTCCAATGTCGATCAAGTCTACAAGAAGCCGGGGCCCCGCGCACTGGGCTCGTCCATTTTTAATTCGGCATGTGATTTTCTGAAGACACACGATTGCGCCGTGGCTCTAGACCTGTCTGCCAATGGATTAGACTACCCCTGACCCTTTTCCCAAGCGTCAATACTCATAAGTGACTCGTATAAAGAGTGGCAAAAAGCGCGTCAACACTGGGGCTCGTATGTCGAGCTCGCGTGTCTGGGGGCCGGGTTTCGCAAGATAGGCTTAATTCAAGCCCAATTTTTTTTTGGGGGGGTTTCTTTTCCGCAGTATGCTTTGGCACCTGTTCTCGGCTCCCCTCGCTGTTATCAGCGTTCCATTGCACATCCGTTTCCTGCTTAATGGGCTCTTTCGACCGGTGCCTTTTCCCAGTCCCCGCTTCCTTTGTCTCAGTTTCCTTTTATGTCTTTGTTTTTGGGCAAGGCCTCGCTGGCCCCGAGGCTTTCTGGCACATTCTGCCAGGGTAACCGCGCGAGATCTCACGTCGTTTCTTTTTTGCGCGGGGCTTGCCCAATCGGGACTACGTCCGATCCACACAGCCTTTTGGCCTCGCTTGCCCGCTTCGCTTCGTCTCGGAGCAAAAAAGGAAGAAATTGTTCCGCACGCGCGAGCTCTGTATGCACCATCCCTGGCTAATTAGTAATCTCACTTGAACCTATATAATGATATGTGTTTGCCACCGAGATTCTGGGGCTATTCTCCTCCAACTAACCACGCAACGTTTTTTTTACTTTTACCCTGGTTCACTTTTTCCTAGTCCGTTCGATCGTGGGAAGTGAATTTTTGCTAGAAAATTCCGGATTGGTCACTAGAACTCTTTTTTTCTATCGGATTCCATCCGCCAATTGAGACCACTCACACTTACAAAGGACCAATCTCCTCCTCCGTCCGCTTTGTCTATTTTCTTTTCCCGGAGAGAAATCGAGAATAGCACTAGATAGAAAAGCACGGCCGCTTTTGATATAGAGACCTGCCGAAGCTCCCTTATTTTCTGACCCCTTCTTTCATACCCCGCTGAGTTTCATCCTGAAACCGCGCCCGGGCCTTTTCGGATAGCTTTCCTGACCACATCGAAAGCCCCGTCTGTGACCCAAACCTCCAGAACCACCAACCGCCTGTGCGTTGAATTTTAACGGCGAACTGCTCACCCAAGAAGAAATCGACGAAATGACCTCCTTGGCAGTTTTCCCCTTGCAAAGAACCGTGACCGATCTCACGGACGATGACCTCTACCAGGCCCCTGGTGCTGGCACAGTCTTTGCCTCATCAGCAGGGCCTGCTTACTCGTCCATGAGCTTCACAAACGCCGGCGTGGCCAACGCTGAGCTATCTCAGATCCTCAATGTGCCAGACAACTTTTTCGAGAACTACAGTCGGAGAAACGGCTCGAACCACACGTTGACCGGTGTGCCTCCACAAACACAGACGTCGTCAGAGAACTTCGAGCCGTATAGCCAGGACTTCTCTGAACTGGCGCAGAAAGCAATTCCCTTCAATGCCTACTCCAACCTGGAGTCGTTCGGCTCTTTCAGTCTGCCACAGCAGCTAAATCAGCAGAATTATCATCAAAACTACCAACCCCAGCATCAGTATCAACAGTACTATCAACCCCCACAGCACCAGCAAAGCCACCACCAGCAAAATCACACACAGCAACAACAGCATCAGCCCGCATTTGTACAGCCTCTGCTAATACAGATGAGATCCAACTTGCGAAATCCGGTGAGGAAAGGCAGGATCACAACTTTGGGCGAGCACGACTCGGCCGTGGGGAAATCCAACAAAGACGACGATTTCTACTTGTTCAACACGGATATTCAGCCATCGCAAATGATGGCGAACAAGAATTATTTCAACACCGAAGACACCTTGAACAACTCGCTATATATCATGAACAGTGATTTAGACCCCGCGTCAGTGAGTGTTGGCGGGGGATGTTCTGTGCCGGGCAGGGACCAAGATTACGTGCCCATGGACGAGTTCGTCGAGGATGCTGAAGCTTTGAGTGAAGATTCTGACGACGATAACTGTTTTCAAGATGAAGACGAATCCGACGATTACAGCATGAGTATAGACCAACTCCCGGCCATTCTGCCTTTCTCGGAGACTTCTTCGGATAATTTCATGAAAGTGATCCCTTCTCGTGAACAATCATTGTCGCAATCTTCATCTGTGGAAGATGAATACATGCATGGTATTAACAAAGTGTCCTCGATCGACAGTATAGATATGACGCTTGAGCGCAGTAACTCGTCCGTCGTTGACGACGATACCAAGTTGGAAGACCAACAGAACACAACGAGTTCTCGCAGATCTTCGTTGGACCAGCATATGGACAGGACGCATTTGAGTAAGGAATCTCATAAGACTGCTGCTGAGATCTCGGCCACCAACCCAGAACATCAGTGTGAGCTTGTGAACCCTTCTAGCGGGAAGCTTTGCAATAGGAAGTTCAGCAGGCCTTACGATTTGATTCGTCACCAGGAAACCATACACGCTGCAGAGAAGAAGATTTACAGGTGTGTCATTTGCGAGGGAAGAGCCAATGGCGGCCCAGGTAATGGGAAGCTGAAAACGTTCTCCAGAAACGATGCATTATCTCGACACATCAAGGTGAAGCACGGTTTGGGCGGCCAAGAGGCCATTGACCTTATAAATGAAGCCAAAGAGAACGTCGAGTACGTGATGGTGTAAGGCATATTCACGGCTTCCTACACTTCCGCATAAGTTGGTTATATACTTTGTTTAATGATTCTAGCTTTAACGATTATAATTTTTTTTTAATGATTGGCAGTATAAGTTCATTTCTAGTATCCGATTCCGGGAGAAGAGGGTAATTGATTGTCTGTTAGTGAGACCTCTTGCTGGCGCAATCTGAATGACCAACCCTCTGTGGCCACGCACCAGCTAAAGGTCTCAGCCGATGTAATTTTCACTGGGTTGTGCTAGTTCGTACATCGGTAGCTCGGATGGCCTATTTTTCTGTGAATCAAGCCTGAAAAAAAATATGTACTGGCCCAAGATGACTAGGTCAAGGAACATCTGGAACAACCCAGCAAGAATGAAAAGAAGGGAAACGTTATCCGTGCCGAAGAACAAGTAGGATAGTTTCATGCAATCCCCTCCCAACCACGACACTAGAAGAATCGATTTGAAGTTTTCCACCGTCTTTAGACGCTGGAGCATCAAGATCTGCGGGAGGGGAAGTAAAGCCTCGATAAAAAGGCCCAAAATGCCAATAAAAGATGCAAAATACGTGTTTTTACGTAGCACAATTGTGAGCACGGAGAAGGTCAAGGTGAAGTACCGCAAAAACTTCCAGTAGTGGAAATGCTCGACCCATTGCCAGAAGTGGAATGGCCTCTTGTAATAAACATCGAAAATTCTGACGGTGTGTATGAAATAAACCGTGACATGCTGCATCCAGGAGTCAATAAGACGCTTGTAAAACTCTGGATCATCGTACTGGAACAGCGACGCTGATATTTTGGGTACTTGTGCCAATTTCAGCGATAGTTCTGGCAACTCGTCAAGAGATTCCGGGTCATACGACGAGTGGCGAAACCGCAACGACACCTTTAGCAAGATGCATTGAATGAACACCATGACAAGCGATTGGCGAAGCAATGACGGTTCATATGGTGATATGAAGTAGTAGAGAATGCGTAGTATTGATGCCATGAGCATCGTGGCGCAGATATCTATAGAGAATCCAGCCGAGGACCTCTTTCGGTAGATACTGAGGCAAGCGGTGCCATAAGTGTAAAGTGGGGCAATGGAGATGAGCGTGTTCGTGAGAATCTGGGCGTCGGGGAGGTATCGAAACACCAGCTGATAATCATTTGGTAGAAGCGACTCCAACATGGGGATGTATTGCGAGGGTTTTTGTTTCGATGAATTCTTTTAACAGTTCTTCTTCGCCTTCTTCTCTAGTGTCTTTCCCTGTGTTTGCTCTAGTTTTCCTGTTCCCGTTAATGAACAGATTATTTCTTCGGTTAGTTGTTGATGTTGTTTTTTGATTAGTCGTCTTTGCTGAGAGT
Source organism: Metschnikowia anglica (assembly GCA_030573055.1). NCBI lineage: Eukaryota > Fungi > Ascomycota > Pichiomycetes > Serinales > Metschnikowiaceae > Metschnikowia > Metschnikowia anglica. The sequence continues at coordinate 11,098 of JAJMCP010000045.1, forward strand.
GGTGGTTTTGCGAGCCTCGGTGGATGAGACAAGGTGGGAAGCAATGTCGCGGGGCCAGAAAAAAAAGCTGTGGGGCCGGGAGTTGAGGGAGAACCCTTTTTTTCTTTGAGGGCGAGGCTGCGAACAGAAAACAACGAGGAGCGAGCGGGCCCGGCTTTGCGTGTAGAGCTCGTTTTTTTTTTTTCGGGAAGGCCATCCGGAATATGGTGGGCAGGACTCTATCAGAATTCTGGCCAGATGGGAGTGAAGGGGGGAGAACACAGCCTGTCTAGTTAGTTGCTTCCCTCTTTCCTTGCCTGTCCTGGGATGCCAGTGAGAGCTGAGCCGCCTGCTGGCTCAGAGCTTGGGGGCCAGCGCTTAGTCGGCGCGACCCGTCACAGTTGGGAAAAAAGAAACGGGTGGAAGCATGGCCGAAAGAGGAAATCCGGGTGATTGGAGGGGAGATGCTGAGTGGTGTGAACCCGGTTTGTTGCGGTGAACGGTCGAAAGCTTGCCCATTTTCGTTTTCCCCTGGCTCTTCTCCCGGGTTCTTTCGAGTTTCTGTGGCTTGTATGCCTGTTTTCGTGTGGGATTTTCTCAGAAGGCAGGCGGCCCCGGAATAGCGCACGGGTTTGCCCTGTGTAGCGAAATCAGTACTTGTTCAGAAAACCGAATGGGCCCACTCTAAACAGGCAAATGTTGACTTCCGTGGGCATGATGCGGTTTTGATGGTTTTGCGGGTCAGAGAGGACTGGCTAAGCGCCGAGTGAAAAGCCATTCTCGAAGAAATAGGAAAGAAATCTGCCGTCAACTTGACTTCAGCGGCTGTGCGACTTTTAGTCTGGGCTGAGGAGACTCTAACAGCACAACACGTTTGTGGTGAGCAGTAACGGGTTATGCCTTTCGCCGCTGCCGCTTGAAGCTACAAAACTCACGAGGAGACGACTGAAGCCGTGAGTATTATCCGCCAACCATGAGTTTGCCGATGGGTCACCCCTGACGAGTCCAAACCTCATGTGTCGAAGCGAATGCAAACTATACGACATTCCCAGAGCGGCAGCACACAAAGATTAATCGTTCCAGAATGTCAGTCTTCGACGGGTCCAGCGGGATCCAGAAAAATCGCAGTGCATTTGCGAGTTTTCCTCTCTTCAAAAGGAAATTTGCAAAAAACCGAAAATGCTGAAACGCCCGTTTCCACTATCGAAGTCCGAGGTTGATTAATAAAGTCCGAGGCCGAAGGCAGCTTTGAGTCACCACGGCCTGGTGAAGAAGCTACGACTGGGAAAAAAAGCGTCAAAAAAGGCCTCACGAGAACTATCCGTCTGACCGGTACATGGGAATTACGGATGGGCGGAACCTGGCGGGCCCGAGATCGGCCTCCAACTTTGGCCCAGCTTTGTCGTGCGACTCATGTGCCGGCCCCCCACGGAGTTGTCCTTCCTGAACGTGAAAAGTGACACCTGGCCCCCACTAAATTTTGGTGCGGGCTCCAGGGATGTAGGCCAGCAGTTTCTTAGTGCACCAGAATAAGCCTTTGAACAAAAACAGTTGATTCAAATATGGGGAACTGTTTTACTCAATCAAACGCTGATCCCTGATACACTGGCTGTTTTACTGTGAAACTTGTGCTGCCTCCGGGTGGTGCCTTGCCAGTCGCGAGAAGTGCTCCAGAGACATCTGCCGCACATCCGAGGATATTCCCCAGGCGAAGCGCAGGAATGGTACGCACGCTCAGGAGAAAGTCTGGGGTAAGGCTAGCCCCGTGCATTTCGCCAGTATAAAGAGACGGCCAATTTGCATGAAGTTCCAACGATTCTCTTATTTTTCCCAATCTTCTTTTCCAAAATCTCACTCAAACAGCAGGGCTTCTTCTCAAAATTGATTGACTAAGTTTATCTTTCTTTTGACTGCCTCAAGAAAAAAAAGACAGACTGACATTATGCCTTACACGAAGATTAACTTTGACGAGGAAGACAGATTCTTCCAGGACCAAGTGGCTGAGCTCAAGCAGTGGTGGTCACAGCCTCGCTGGGCCAAGACGAAGCGTATCTATTCTCCTGAGGAGATCGCTGCTAAACGCGGCTCTTTAAAGATCAATTATCCGTCGTCAACGCAGTCGGATAAGTTGTATAAGCTTATTCAGGAGCACGATAAGAACAAGACTGCATCGTTCACTTTCGGGGCCTTGGACCCGGTGCAAGTATCTCAAATGGCTAAGTACGTCGACACCATTTACGTTTCCGGGTGGCAATGTTCGTCCACGGCTTCTACGTCGAACGAGCCTTCTCCCGATTTGGCAGATTATCCCTACGATACAGTGCCTAACAAGGTCGAGCACTTGTGGTTTGCTCAGCTTTTCCACGATAGGAAACAAAGAGCGGAGAGGTTAGGGATGTCCAGGGCAGAAAGAGAAAAATCTCCGTACATTGACTACTTGAGGCCAATCATTGCTGATGCTGACACGGGCCATGGTGGGTTGACTGCCATCATTAAGTTGACGAAATTGTTTATTGAGCGTGGCGCTGCGGGAATCCACATCGAGGATCAGGCTCCGGGAACAAAGAAATGCGGCCATATGGGCGGCAAAGTCTTGGTGCCAGTTCAGGAACACATCAATAGATTGGTTGCCATCAGAGCCTCTGCCGATATCTGCGGCTCCAACTTATTGGCCGTGGCAAGAACTGACTCTGAGGCTGCCACTTTAATCACATCCACGATCGATCACAGAGATCACTACTTTGTCGCTGGAGCCACCAATCCAGACTCTCCCGACTTGGCCACCTTGATGGCCGAGGCTGAGCAATCTGGGATCTACGGCGAGAAATTGGCTAGCATCGAGATAGAATGGAATAAGAAGGCCGGGGTGAAATTGTTTTCTGAGGCAGTCATTGACGAAATCAAGGCCTCATCTATTTCAAACAAGGATGATGCCATCTCCAAATTCACTACTAAGGTTAACCCCTTGTCTGAGACTTCTCACAAAGAAGCCAGAAAGATCGCCAAAGAGATCTTGGGGAAGGACATTTACTTCAACTGGGACGCATCTAGAACAAGAGAAGGGTACTACCGATACATTGGCGGAACTCAATGTGCTGTCATGAGAGGCCGTGCTTATGCTCCCTACGCTGATTTGATTTGGATGGAGTCTGCCTTGCCTGACTACGCGCAAGCCAAGGAGTTTGCCGATGGCGTCAAGAGCAAATGGCCAGATCAATGGTTGGCATATAACTTGTCTCCATCTTTCAACTGGAACACCGCCATGAGCTCTTCTGATCAGGAGACTTATATCAAGAGACTCGCCAAGTTGGGCTACGTTTGGCAGTTCATCACCTTGGCCGGATTGCACACCACTGCCTTGGCGGTTGATTCGTTCGCTAAAAACTACGCCGAAATCGGTATGAAAGCATACGGTCAGCAAGTGCAGAAGCCCGAGATTGATCTTGGCGTGGAGGTCGTCAAGCACCAGAAATGGTCTGGTGCGGAGTACATTGACTCCTTGTTGAAATTGGTATCCGGGGGTGTTACTTCCACTGCAGCCATGGGAGCCGGTGTCACTGAGGACCAGTTCAAGGAGAAAGCGTCTAGTAAGATCTAGACAAGGGGCCAGATCTGTTTGAAGGTAGTGTGATTGAGTACTTTTTACATAACACAATTTGAAGTGATGGACTAGATCTGAGCTTCGTGCACGACTTCGGCTTTGGTATTGAATTCTAGAAGCGTCTCGTAAGTCTGAATCAAGACACACCTGGAGATGGTCCCTTTCTCGACACCGAGGCTGCTTGAGGCTGATCAATACGTGTGCTCGCCTTTGGCACGTCACGGAACAGCCAGAGCACGTTGGGTGCAGCTCACCGCAAAAAATCCAACGGGGCCTGATGGCGCAGGCGGGAAACACCTCGATGATTCCGGAGACAAAATCCTGTCGTGCATCGCAAAAGCTTGCTTTGGCAGGAGACAAAGGACTCTTCTCCAACTCTGTGAAGTCACCGACAGTAGGAAGAAATGGTCCCTAAGGGTATTCCTGGCAGAGCTGTAACCGGCCATTTGTGCGTTGCAGCATCAAGCCTTCCGATGGCATGTTCTTTGGAGACGAGCCCCATCGTGCTACTTCCAGGTTCCACTGCCTGTTTCCTGGCTGAAACGTGGATATGGCCCTGCTCTCAAACACAATTTTTCAGGAGCAAGCAGGAAGGACAAACGCAAGAAAGTACGAAGCCATTTTGTCGATATACTGCGGGGGGCAAGAAGCATTTCCCATCGAGACCACGACACCCCAGTTTTGGAAAGGTGCAAAGCTTTGTAAAGGAACCCGCTAACCCCAGACCGGCAGAATCCCTTGGCCACCAGCAAACGACGCACGAGGCTATCCAGGCGCCAACACTGTTTGAGGAGCTCGAGTACAAGGCCTGGGCAAGAGCGATGGTTTGGTCCGCCAGGCCGTAGTCTGCGTCAGCCCGTCTCGAGAGAACGACCCCAAAACGGTTTTGTTGTCGTGGCATCCCGGAGCCCAATGCGGCAGGTGCCATCGTCGTGCTTGACCGCGGCGTCGGATATGGGCAAGGCTGAATTCAAGGCACTTTTTTGGTGGCTGATCGCAGCTGGTTTCACGGTGCTGGGTGTTGCGTAGCTTCACCATATCAATGCCGAAGATAGCGTCCGACTTTCGGATGCACGATTGGCCCGAGACTCTTGTGCAGAGGCGTCCAGAGGCTCCAGAACCGTCAGGTCAAGCTTCGTAGGCGAAGAACTGTCTCTGGCCTTGACCTCCTAAACAGCCATTTCTTGCACGAGAGCGGGAGCGAGAGGAGAAGGAGCGAGAGATTGGATCAAGTCAGACTTTGTCGAGCAGATAGGTGGATAGACATGTTGACAAAGATGGGCTCAGCCAACCTCGAATTATGCAAAAGATTCAGGGGGTGCCCAAAGGCACGATAGCAAAGAAGTTTCGGCAAGATCTGGCGTGGTTGCTCCCAAAACGCGCTTGTCGCGTCTCCTGTCATCCCGACAATCAGCTTAGATTCCACGGCATGTTTCTGAATCTTCCATTCTTACGTTATTGACCGTCGTGAAACATCGGCTGCAAGCTGGGCTGTCGGTAAAGTGAGCCCTCACATGAACAACGCAGCGTGGGAGGAGGTATGTTAGAGAAGGGTATCTACAAGTGGCCAATCACTATATTATACCGCCAACATCTATTCAATTCAGTAGCATAAAACCGAAGTACGGGCTGATTCGTGTGGGCGTCCGCGAGAATAAATACGAGGCCCAGCCCGCATTCAACTCGCGATGCATCTGCACTCCAACTTCCCTGGAAGTTTGAGACGGGTTATCCACTTTGCAGATACGGACACACGCGCCTGATTATCTCCCACATGCTTGACGGGTATTTGCCCAACGCATGATACCAGTCCGGGGCACCAACTTGTCTTTAAGATTATGCCAATGCCACGGCGCATGATAATCTCAGAGGTAAAAAAAGGTAAAAGGTGGAGCACAGCACCAGTCAACTAACGGCCAGCAAGATCCGACCTCAATTCGAGAGAGTCATGCCGGGCCTAAAGACTCTATCAACCATCCTGAAAGCACCACGCATTCGCCCGTCCAACCATCGATTTTGACCTCTTTTGCCAAAATATTTTCGCTGATAATAAATATCTACTTTTGGAAGTTGTCCAATCCTAATAAGCATAATAGAGCGACATGCCGAGATCAGGCCATTGGCGTTGACTCGCATATGCTCTTTCTGTCAATGAAGCACCTCGGTAGAAGTTTCCCTGGAATCAAAGTCGGCATATCACCTTTCATGTAAAGCTGCGGCGCAGTTCTCTGACCTACTAGCCCACCAAAATTTCAATAGTTTTCAGCGGTACAATTCGCCATTCCTATTTTCGCATTCTAGCTCCCGGCACTTTCTTTGTGTTGCCACATCGAACGCTGGGAAAAGCCTTGTTCTCTGGCATTGTCCTAGAACGGTGCGTCAACTCGGCCCTGGGCCTGTGTATAATATACATCTTGAGTAGAGCCTTCTTTCGACGCCACGCAAAACCGCGACATGCGGCATGCATGCTTTCTCACTGGCCTTAGCTCTGGTGGTTTTTCATCCATTGCTCCGGATCTTTGCTCGTAATGACAGAAGCACCGTGAGGTCAAACGGCACTTTGCGTTCTTCAGAAGAGCACAGGGCCACCAATGCAAAATCCGTCGTGTACAAGCCCCCAAAGAGTTCTCATTTTTGAAGAGGCAAGACCAGCATGGTCATGCACATGGACTGGTTCAAGGCATCTTCTTTTGCAAGTATCGCCGCAATTGGGATAATCGGGTTCTTGGCCCGCCTCGGTGCCTCGGCGCCTCTTTGCTGGAAAAACATCAACGGCTCTGCTTGGCAAAAAGAGACGATTTTCAGACTGTTGGCTCTCTTCGCGGACACCGAAAGCTGAGCAACATTCTTTGGGATCCAAGGCGACACAGGTAAGTCAATGCAAATCCCCCGCCACGACAAAAGCCCTAACTCTTTCTAAGTTTTGGCTTGCCGTTGTCTAAACCCGCTGATGGAAACAAACCCCAAGACATGATGCTTGCACCCTAGATTGTGTCAGGAGCTCCTTCAAATCCGAGGTTCATCATCCCCGGACCAGTCAATACTACTGACGCTCCACTCCAGCAGCTTCACGCAGCTTCACACAGCTTCACGCAGCTTCACGCAGCTTCACGCAGCTTCACGCAGCTTCAATTCCGAGGTGTGGCGAAGCATAGTGTAGCTCTGGGTCCTGAGAACGGCGAAAATGCTGTAGAATTTGTGTAAAAGCCTACTCACGCTCTTTCATATATGAAGCTCTCTTCTGCTGAGCCCTGATGCCGTTTGTGGTTCCCATCTTGTGCACCAGGGCGTTTCAGGCGAGGTCACGTGACACGCAACCCAAACACGAGCCTGAAATTTGCAGTGTCAGGAGACCGAATCCACCAAGCTCCGTGCGGCAGTCCAGGCTATACTTTCGAAGCTGGCTCCAGCCAAGACAATGTTAGCAAGTTCCTCGAGCCAATCCTCGCCGCCAAACCCTGAGATCTTGGGTCCCGCGGGTTCCCCGGAATTCCCGCTCCCAAGCACGCGCACCAATTGCACCCAAAAAAAGGCCATCGCTCTCTGTTCAGTGATATAGTGAAGCTCCTGATGCGGACATGGGATTCATATTCGCTGGTTGTGGGTTCAAGCGGCGGTGCCAGGGGATTCCCAGCGTCAACTATGGCATGGCCGCCCCTATCGCCAAGCCGCCTGAGCAGCCGAAACTGAGGCTGGCCTCTTCTGTCGCCAGCAGACCGGGCTCATCGGGCTCACCCGTGACACAAGACGTGACAAAAACCACGCGGATTCCCTCATCTAAACCAAGGCCACGGCCGCTCCTGTCGAGCCCGGCGCCCGCTGCAACCTTCTTGGATTTGCCGCCCGAAGTTTTGTATCGCATCTACTGTTTTGCCGGGCCAGGGGAGACCAACTTGCTTCCATTCACGTGCTCGTATTTGCACGTGCTATTCGACCTTGCAAACAACGCTTATCTCTTGGAAATGCTCGTCCGATGCCACTTCTTGGTTGACCTATCAAAGGGTGTAAACACACGTGCCTGGCACGAGAAGTTCATGAAGAAACGCGAGGCTCTCCCCGAGCCTTTCAAGGGTTCAGCGGTGCTAGAAACTGCCCTCCACGCCCCTGTGAACGCCCTTATCACAAGCCGGGCGATCGATTGTCGCCTCTTCACTTTCCCCGGCATCGACGCAAAGCATGTTCAGCTCCTAAAGTTGCGTTTTGGCGGCATTGCCGTCAGCGCAACTGACGCAGAGAATCAACACCAGCTCAAGCGGTTTTTCTTGGAGTTGAAGTACATGGTCTTCAGAAAGTTTGCCGCTCTAGCGACCGAGGCCTCAAACGAGATGTCCGGTGCTACGCCCGAGCAACTTCTCAAGGATGCTGAGGATCTGGACCAGTGTCGGAAGTTCAGGCGAGCCCATGGTCTAGAAGACTTCGAGCCTCTTACGCAGAGTTCCGAGATTCCCGGCGTCTTGTACCGAAATGTGACTTTGCAAAGGCTTGATTTGATCGCTGAGCTCAGCACGCAATACGACATGCAAGTCAGCCGACCGGCATTGCTCGTGTCCTCTGTGTTCGCCAGTGAACCAAGAATACCCGAAGAAAAGCTCGACACGCTTTTCCGGTTGGCTTCTACGAAAACAGCCACTGCCGATGAGGTGGCAGAAGCGCTTGAGACGTTCCATCGTTGTCGAAACAGTCTCCTCGATCTTCCCATGAAAGAGCGTGAGGCACACCCGTGGCTGATCTCTCTCGGCCGATACTACGATTTCTTGAAGGACATCCTCGCTATTTATTTTGAAACTCATCCGCATGAGTACAGCACCGTCATCTGGGAATTGCTCAAAGAGATCCAGATTCCAGAACTCATGGACCACGTCGTGAGCTTGGGCGTGAGTGTCCCGTTCCACGTCTTCTAGCATGGCTTATCTGTCGGCTTTCAACGGATTCGTCGGGTCATCTAACCACCAGCATTTTACTTCGAAAAATAAAAGACAGATCCTGTTTTCATACACGCTCATTCAAATTTGCAATCCAGCCCAGAAGTAACAATACTCGCATACGTAAATCAATGTAGAAGAAAATATGTTTGTTCCTTATTTCAGAAAATAGACTAATTGTGTGAATTGAACGTCCTCATGGCCGCGACTGAGGGATCTGGCCCTGCTGATGTTGTTGATGTTGGTGTTGCTGGTTTTGCTGGTGTTGCTGGTGCTGTTGGTGTAAGAAAGGGTCTCCCAAGCTTGGGCCCAAAGGATTCGGATTGACTATTTCGTGGAACCATGGATGCTGCAACGCCTGTCTTGCCGTGATTCTATCCTCGGGTCTCATCTGCAACAAGTTGGCCAATAGATTCAACCCAATCGTGTCCAAGCCCGGGACGATCAGTCTCAAATCCTGTGGCACGTAAATCTGCCAGTTTTTCGAGTAGTTGGCAAGCTTCTCGATGCCAGGCCACGTTTTCTCGTGCGGCGTCCCCATCAAACGAAACGTCTTATTCAACTGGTCATCGGCAGCCGTTCCGGGAAAAAGCGGTCTCCCTGTGCACATTTCAGCAAATATACAGCCCGCAGACCAGATATCTATCGACGTGGTGTAAGCCCTCGAGCCCAATAACACGTCGGGCGCTCTATACCACAAGGTGACGACCTCATTCGAGAACGTGTTGAACGGGATTCCAAAAGCCCTGGCCAACCCGAAATCGCCGATTTTGAGCTCGCCCTTCATGTTGATCAAGAGGTTCTGGGGCTTGAGGTCTCTGTGAAGCACGAAGTTGTCGTGGCAGAACATGATTCCCTTGAGCAACTGGAACATAAACAGCTTGACGACCTTCAAGTCGAGCGCGCCGTTGTTGCCGTGGGTCTCCATGTACTTCTTCAAGTCTTTGTCCATGTACTCAAACACCAACGTCAACTTGTTTTCCGTGTGGATCACGTCGTAGAGCGTGACTATGTTCTCGTGGTTTAGCTCCTTCATGAGCGAGATCTCCCGGATGGCGGTTGACGGGGTCCCCTCCTCGGAATCCAAGCTGATTTCCTTCAAGGCAACCAAGGCCCCCGTGGCCCGGTTCCGCCCCTTGTATACCGTGGCATACGTTCCTTCACCAAGCTTTTCGAGCTGCTGGAATCTGTGGACACAAGTTAGTATTCGCTCGCGGCGGAGATGCTGCACGACAGTGTTCAGGCACAGTCCTGTTTTTCCTGTTTTGCCGTCTGGAAAACTGCCGCTGTTGCTCGAGTTACTTACTGTGATGATGAGCCCGTCATTTGAACGTGGGGAGAATCTGGCGTGTAGGTTGTTCTGGTGTGGTCGGGCACCCGGTGTGGGAGGAGAGCGATAATTCGCGGGCCGTCTTCCTGGGCGTAGGTGGTGCGGCGGAGGCGCGAGAAGAGCCCCCCACGCCGCTCACTCAAACGGGGCCGCAGTCACCGGCCCCAAACACGGCACTGGAGACGGAAAGGCGCCCGTGGTCCGCGCAGGCCTCTGGCTGGGCAGACGGAGAAGGCGAGCAAACGCGCTGATTCGCAGCAAGAACAAAAAGCTTCCAGGGGCTTTGGACTGGTCTGTTTCGAGCCGGGTCCCAGCCTCACTGTCTTTTTTCGCGGGCCAGGACGCGCGCCGCAGCTGGGGCAGATGGACCGGCCCTCAGGCAGCTCTGGTGGTGCGGTCGGCACGGCTGGAGTAGGGAAAACGGCAAAACGCCGTCCAGCACCCACGGAAATTGATCTGTGGCGAGCGGGGTGTGTCTGTGCTGGCACCAGGAAAGCCGTCGCCGGGCGGTTTTTTTCCTGCTCGAAAACCTGATTTTTGCTGTTGATTATGGACTTCGCTAATTTCACATTGGCGCACTGCACCAGTGAAATTTGCGGAAGCTCACAGGCATGCGCTGCACCCAATTTTCACGTTAACACTCAGATACGCCAAGTTGCTTTTTCCGAACTACTCTGGACTGGAACCCCAACTGGCTTACTTCGGGTATTCAGAGGTGCTTGCCGTGGGCGGTGGCGGGAGAGAGCTTGATAGAGGCTGCTGGCGGGCACGGCACCCAGAACCATCGGCCCAGCTTTGGCGCACCCGCGCAAGAACGACCGGGCCATCTTGAACGTGGCTCCAGCACAAATCGATTTACAGATGGGGTTCCCAAACGACAACTCCAATGGGAAATAGCCCAAAGCTGTTTCAGCTTTGGGATGCTCCTAGCCAATGACTGAATGAACAACTCTCTTTCTTGTTGAAACAGCGCTCGCCGCTATATAATAATCAACCAGTCGATAGATCCAGACTCCGAGTGTCCGCACAACTCTGATGTCTTATTTTCAACCGCTGCACCGGTATTGTCCAATTAGTGATTTTTGGGACTCTTGCTCATTAACTGCATCAGGTTTTCCACCCAGCCTTCAGCCCCTCCTTCTGTGGCAACTATATCCAACACTCTCACCTCCGTAGCTTCCCTAAGCTCTTCGCTAAAATACGGTTTCTTCTTCATACCTATCACGGCAGCGTTTCTGGTGCTGGGAATACGTAGGATCTCTTTCTCAGATTCCCACCCCATAAGAATGGCCAAGTCTTCAACGTGATCAACCAAGGCGCCATATGTCGATGAGTTCTGCGCACTGGAGCCACCATCAGCTTTCTTGTCCTGTGCTTCGTTCGTTTTAGAGACCCCTCCACGCTTCACCAATTTTCTTGGAGAAAACCTGAATTTGGATCCGTTGAGTGCATGCGAGCAGCACGGAATGACCATGAAAGGGAAGTTGAGAAGGGGGATCCAGCACGTGAGCTCGTCCAGGTGATTTCCAATAATAAATGTTTCTGGAGGAAATTCTTCCGTAGTGCAAACCATAGACAGTTCCATGAGATTTGCGGCAGAGTAGTATTTCATCAATGGCACAGTATTTGGGTCGCTTGGCCGGATCTCTGGCACTTGAAAGAGTCTACCGTTGTTGGTGATATAAGGCGCCATTCTAGCCATTGTTGGGTGTGGTTTGAGCAATACGCTTGGGATGATGATTTGCTCCAAGAGACATTTCTGTACCTTGCTAGGATACATCTTCCAACTTTTTCTGGCCCTTGCATCGATACCCTTTCCTTTGAAACCTTCCATGATCAAAATATGCACGAGAAGGCCATTGCCACACCCCAAATCTCGGAATTCGAAAGGCTTATCTTTGTAACGGGTGTTCCACAACTCAATCAAAAACGCAGCAACAGCTAGATCTTCAAACACATGTTTCTTGGGATCGGTGCTCTCCACCCAATTTGAGACCAACTCTCCGGAATATTTCTTCTTCAACGAAATATATCGATTCTGAAATGCAATACGTGGGACCACTAAATCATGCATCACACGCTTTTCGTAACCTAATTTGGCGCCCAAGGAGTGTTTTGCCAGGGTTTGAAGAAGGCGAAGAGCTATGCGGATGGGACGCTCAGCGACGTCCATGCGTTCAAATTTCGAATCTTCACTAAATGCAACATAATGGATTGAAAGCTTTCCTTTATTATAAAGAATACCAACAGCCTCGACTGGCGGGAGGTAGAATGGAGTTTCGTCCTGATTCTTGATGTGTGGAATGTAAACCACTAGTACGGAGTCTGCGCCTCTCATAATGGCACATGTTTGGTTGATGATGTGATCTTTGTATGGGTTTCTGGGTATAACTCTGCGAATGTATGCACCGGAAGGAATCAACTCGATCTTGGAGTTTGAGAGGGGAACCTCTCGGAGCCTAATGTCTAGAATGTCTCTGTGTAGAAAATGCTGCTGGGTTTCAGAAGAATTCTCGGAGGGTTTCGGGTTGCTCTCTGACTGAGGAAAATCGGGAAGTTCCGGCGAAAGGCACTCTGATTTGTCGACAGTTCCCTCTTCTGTATATGTTGTCTTCTGGAGAATATCGGCTCTCATTATCACGGTGGAGTTGATATTAGGCTCTCTGATCAAATGAGACATTGCAGTCTCAAAATGAGAGGGCTCGAATTCGGCTTTTTGCTCATAGATAGGGATCCAAGGAGCCCCTAGATAGGACTCCTGGCCCATGAGTAAATCCATTTCAGGGTCCTTGCCAGGTTTCATGATGCTTGTTCATCTCTCTATCGTATGAGAAAAAATTCGCGATCCCTTACCAGCTTGAGTGAGCGCACGCTCAAAGTGAGGCATCCTAGATGTGGAAAGTGCCTTTTGCCTGGGGTTAAAAGAAAAAAGAACAAAAGACAAGACACATGAAGAACACAGGAGAATTGAAAAAGTCTTTATGTTTCCACAAAAGCGTGTCAGTTATTCTTCTTTTTCTCTTCTCGAATCAATCACAAGTCTATGAAGTAGGCGTCGCTCACATCCATAAGCTTATGTTTCTTGTAACAGTAATGGCATTTAAACATCTCCGCACCGCCCTTAGTCAAATGTCGAACACTGTCCTTCAAAGCCAAGTGGCGACAGTGCTCGAAAACGACCACGGGGTTGTTTGGACTGACCAATACTTCATTCGGAGATACAAAGATCTGTTTTCGCTTCCTATCGCGAACCTCGACATCGGCCACTCTCTTGACCGACACAAGAGGCACCAATTGTTCTTTCGAAATCGGGCAAATAAAGATCGGATGAAAATTGAACAAGAATTGATTTTTTGACGACAAGGAGAACGGGAGATCTTGCTGAGAAACTGCCGACGTTTCTGCAACAGATTTCCGCCGTAATCTTTGCTGAAGCTGGCTGTACTTGTAGAAATTGGGAATGTTCACGTAGCCGGCCAAAATGGTCTGGAACAACGACGACTCGGTCGATAATGACGAGCCCGCGCAATACTCCTGAACAAACTCGTTGGCTAGTTTCTCGAAAAACCCATCCATTTCATGAATTTTATCAAAATTAGCGAGGATCTCAGCGATGAATTGCGTCTCCTTGGAAAGGCGTTTTTTCGTCTCGCAGCTTTGAAGAAACGCCTGTTGGATTTTCCGTTTGAGGAGTTGCAAGTGGCTGGCACCATCTTCATCACTTGTAGTTTTGAAAAGAAGAAGACTTATCACCGGGGATATATCGTCTACGTGGTCCCGTATAAACCCGGGGAAATGGGACTTGGCGTAAGTGTACGCGGCCAACGCCGACTCGATATTGTACCAATACAGAGAGTCGCCATTTTTGGGTTCTGTTCTGGCTCCAACTTTGGCTCCGACTCCGACCCCGCCCCCAGACAAGAGGAGGACGAACTGTAGCATGTGGAATTTGAACAGGGCCTTTTCATGGTTGACGGTGCCATTTTTGCTCTGAGACACTAGCCACTCAAGCGCCCTTGTGATATCGTGCTTCGACTTGATGTCGTTGACAATATCACTGAGCTCCTTGAACTGAGAAAGAGTGGCCGGATCGATTTCGCCCGCCACGCCGAAATCTTCAAGCATATCCACCACAACATCGCCGTGCCCTGTTTTAAGCAAATGCAACACGATGCTTCTCATAAGCTGCATGCGGTTTTCCAGCTTTGCCACTCGAGTTTCGTCCACAGCCTCACCACTACTATATGGAGCGCCAATAGCCGCCTCCTTCGCCGGGAAGGAATTGAGCATCATCGGGAACGTGTACGCGTCGTCTAGGTTAACACTGAACCCGCTGCCGTTCACGACATTCCGCAGAAACTTGGTGATTTGTCCGTTGTACGTTTTCAAGTAGTCAATCGAGTTCTTGTACCAGGTCTGGGTCCTGTCCTCGACTCGGGCCTGGAAACCGTCTGGGCCCGCGCGGCTGCTCAGCCCATGCACTGGGCTGTGTCCTGTTTCGTTTGCAATCGGGCTTTCTAGCTCTGCCTCCAATTCCCTGAGATCCAGCAATATCAGACTCGACTCTTGTAGGAGACTATCGAGACTCGCGGAGCCGGCTTTGTCGAGATTATCGATCTCGCAATTTAGCGTATTGAGGAGCAGGGTCATTTTCTCGGGCTGCTGTAAGGATTGTGGGTTTTATGCTTCCCAAAGGGGGCGTTGCCGAAAGATTGAATGTGAGAGCGGGGGAATGAATCTGGGGTGTGGGCCTGGGGCAGATCATATACATGCGCGAGCACAGATCTTGTCCGGCGATACTGTTATATGGCGGGGGACAGGGCTGAGATCATCTGTGAGACCGGGAAAATCGCCTTCTTTTTTTCCGTTCTAGTGGAGGACGCTGCCTCGGCGTTTTATTGTTTCCGTTCTTTTTTTACAGGGATACGTTCTTCGGGTGTTCCGTTCATCTGCCCATTATCATGCAGCCCTATCATTATTACGTGAGCCGCACAGGGCACTACGCTGGAGACTCCCTCGGGACTCTCACGCCCGGTATCTAGCTGAAGAAATCCCGTTTGTATGTTCGTTCGGAGGAGGCGGTCTGTCTGGCTGTGTCACGCAACGAAGACTGTCGAAAAATGGTGCTGAGGCGAATTTCGTGTCCTGGCCCGTACAGAGCCAGCAAACCGAGCATCGACGGGAGGCAAAAGGGCTCGCTCGAAAGAAGTCATTTTCACTCGCCGTGGCACTGGCGGTTTCGGCTATTTCTGTTTCTTGTCGGCAGTCATTTTTGCCATTCGTGTTTTGCATATTCCGTGGGCCGTGCTAGCCAGCTCTCACAACGCACACGTGCAACGGCCCTCCAGCCATTGCCGTCTGGGAGACACAAACTCGCTGAAACGCCCCGCCTAGGAGGAAGATACCAAGCAAGCGAACGTGACAGGCCAGCGCCTTCTCAGGGCCTTCTCCGTGTGGTGCTAATAGCGACTCTTTCTTGTTTCTCCCCATATCCTTCGTTCCGCCCTTCCTTCAGGTTCGATGCGCCCCAGCCAGCCTCCCCTCCTCACCGTTATCTATATATCCAAGAAATCCGCTTTGACCAAAAGCTCAAGGGCCAAGGCCGTCGGGATTTTGAACTCCGGAACGCTATCGGAGTCCGCTTGCTCCTTGTACTTGTGGTAGTAGTGGAGGTAGTCGACCACCACCTCTAGACTCTCGCCGTCCATGTCCAAATTGATGACCCCCGTGCGGCCCTCTTCAAACTCATGCGAGCTCTTGAGCACGGGCGAGATCAGCGCCACCTCCTTGAGAATGACGAACCGGAACCCGTCGCTGGACACCAATGTCACGTACGATTGGTCCATCTCGCAGTCTCCCTGTCTGGTACCTGGTTTGGCTGCTTGCAGTGAAACCGTTCCTTGCTCTCTGGCGTTTGACGGCCAGCACTGTTTCTTTGCCTCCGGGCTGAACTTTGCCTCGAGCGTGTCTATACCGCGCACCTAGTTGCCAAAGTGATACGGTTGCTTCCAGGGACCCGGGTCGATGGCTGTTCCGGCGTCTCCTTCCTGTGGCCTTTTCGCAAAGTCACGAAAGTGCAGAAAGTGCAGAGAGAGAAGAAAGTGCAGAAAGAGCAGAAACGTGGTCTTTGTGTTGCCAGAGTTTTCCGTCTCTGTCGCTGTGTATGTCCGAGGGCTCACTTCTCTATTCGCCTCTGCTCGCCCGCGAAGGAAAAGCGAGCATCTGTGGAGATCTCTCCAGACAAGACAGCGCTCGCTGGGCACTGCGAAGCACACTCTGCAGTGCACCATACTATCTCCCCGTAAATCTGCCACCATTCGACCCCGCTGAACACACAAGACCAGGAAAAACACCACGGCTTATTCCTGGGCGAAATCAGCATCTCCCCTCTTTTCGTTCGTCTGCGTTACTGCTCGGTTCCAAGTTGCGGGCACGGAAATGTCCGCGTCGTTGTCGAACCCCAGCCTATCTTGGCAGAAGCTCCAGGACGTCTACTACAGCATACGGCCATGCTACGAAAAACTCGAGTGGCAGCTTGACGATATCCATTCAAACTACCGCGTGGCCGTCTCGACACACACGACGCTCGTGGCGCTAGCGTCTCGGTTTGTGCCGCACCCAAATGTCATCAATGTGTACTCTCTCAATGGGACCAAGTTGTGGTCGCTCGTGTACAACTCCAACACACAAGATCACATAGTGGACTTCCGCTTCTATGGAGAGAATCTCTGTGTTGTTCTTGCAAACAACAAGGTCAGGGTGTACACGGATTTCCTCGGCACATTTGACGAGTACTCGTGCGTTGAAGATCTGGTGAAAATGACCCAAATGAGCCAATCTCCAGAGCTGACCGGAGCCCAATCCTTGTCGAAACCCGACGACTTCAAATACGTAATCACAAACCTAGAGGATAATCTGACCGAGGAGCCGCTTCACATCCTCGAGGCCGAGGTCTGGGGCGACTTTCTCATGCTTCGATACGTCGATCACTTGGCGTTCATGAACCTAAACAGTTTCTCCGTTTTTGAGATTCCCTTCCCCAGCTTGCACCCGACGGGAATCCATTCCATGTGTCTTATATCCGCTGAGGAATCTTCTCTTACGTGTATCATGAGCTACGATCAGACCATATACACTGTGCACTGCGATTTCAGCAATCAGACCTACGATTTCGTGGATGAACGCTTGACAGACGGACCGTTTGCCATGATATCTGCATCCGCAAATGGACAGCTTATCTCACTCTTGAACGCAAAAGCCGCCAAGATCTTCGTCACCACCAAACACTTCAACAAAATGCTCTTGGAATACGATACCTCTAACGAGTCCAGTCTACCATATATGATGAAATGGGCGGGTAACGACGCCATCATTCTCTCGCTAAGGGATGAAATCAAACTTATCGGGCCTAGCCAAAAGTCGATTTCTTTTTTCTACGATATAATTGAGCATGAAGATCTCGATTTCGATAAGTTGACCAACGGGGACATGAATGCCAATTTGGCGTTCACGATTCCCATAATCAAAACGGAAATTGACGGCTTGAAAATTATCACTCGCAACAAAGTCGAATTTCTCAGCCGAGTGCCACCGGAATCTGTCAGCTTGTACCTGGTGGGTTCCTCTGACCCGTCGTATATCTTGCTCGATTGCGTAGATAAATTGGCACATCAGGCGTCGAAGGCTGACTCCAACATCTCTTTACTCAACAGTGAGGGATCTCTCGTTGATGCTATCCGAGGCTGCTTGAAAGCTGCGTTGGATGAATTTTCCCCTGCTCTTCAGAAAGATATTTTGAAAGCTGTGTCCTTTGGGAAAATCTACGTAACTTCTGGGTTCAATGCAGACGAGTAT
This sequence comes from Metschnikowia anglica, assembly GCA_030573055.1. Classification (NCBI taxonomy): domain Eukaryota; kingdom Fungi; phylum Ascomycota; class Pichiomycetes; order Serinales; family Metschnikowiaceae; genus Metschnikowia; species Metschnikowia anglica. The sequence goes on from JAJMCP010000045.1 coordinate 28,784, forward strand.
TTGAAAGTGTTAAACACATTGAAAGTACTCAATCAGCTCAGATCGCCCGAAATTGGTCTTTTCCTCACCAACGCGGAACTAGCTGATATTGGGTGGCCCGGTGTCATACAGATGCTTTTGACCCGCTCGCTTCATTTGCTAGCATTGACAATTGTTGAGCTCTTGGACTTGCAGGATTGCAAACCATCCGTTTACATTCATTGGTGCTGTTGCAAAATCAGAATCGAGCGCAACTTATCCGATATAGAGCTCTTCAGAATTGTATCTAAGAAGTTGCTATCGGCTCGAGAATCGGACGCTACGGATGCTCACGTGCGCAATTATATAAACACAGCCGAGATCTTCAACGTTGCATTACAAGAAGGGAGAATCGATCTATGCAAGCTCCTTGTCAATCTTGAACCATCATCCGTTCTCAAGATTACACAGCTACTCAAGATCGAGGAGGTGGATTTGGCCTTGATCAAATGCTTCCAGACGTGCGATTATGATCTATGTGTTTTGGTATTGCGCCATCTCAAAGAAACTATGTCAATGGCTCAATTCCAGAAAGTCTTGAACCAAAACGAATTGGTGGAAGTGCTCAGTGAAGGTTCCGTAAACGAGCTACTAAAAGAAGACGATACTAAGCAATTTTTTAAGGAGAACCTATTCATCAGCGGGAATCTTATCGGGAATCTATGGGAACAGTCGACCGCGAAGTACGATAGAAAGCTACTAGAGGAGTTCTACAAAAACGGAGACAAAACCACCGAGCACAATTTACTTCACTTGAAACTGTATCAGGAAGAGGAGTTCGGGGACCAAAAGCCATCGGCTTTCGCCGAAATTTACCAAACTCAAAAGGGAGAGTTATCTCGCTTAGCAAATGATAAAAAATTAAAAGCAATAATTCAATCTGAGCTTGATACCTTGGAGCTTCGTTACAAGCTCTCAAATACATTTCAGCAGTCATTTTTCGCGGAAAAATCTGTCATTGACATCATCAAGAAGCTTATCAAAATGCATCAGATGAAACCGGCGGCAAGAGTCGTAAAAGACTTCAGAGTATCACAGTCGAAGTTTTGGAATCTCGTGTTGGAAACCTACTGTAAAGCAAAAGAGTTCGACAGACTCAACAAGTTTATTGTCGAAGCAAATTCTAACAGCACAGTCTACAAGTCGCCCATTGGGTTTGAGGTGATAGTGAAAACATGTTTGGCATACGAGTGCCCTAAGGATTACGTTTCCACATACATAAGTCGTTGCTCCGATTTGAACTATTCACAGAGGGTAAAACTCTACATGCAAAATGGTGATATGAACCTGGCAGCCGAAGAAGCCTTCAAGAATAAAGATGAAGAGCTACTTCAATTCGTTCAAAAAAAATTGTCATCTGAAGATGGTGATGTTTTAGATGCCATAAAATCGTACTTGAACCGATTGGGTGCGTGATGTTCAGGATCTTTTTTTTCCAATTCAATGGTTTTTAATGTTTTATGAGTGAAATGCCCCATTTTTCACGATTCCACAGCTTTCGCCTTCTTCGCCGGTGAGCCAGCCCGGCAACGTTTCTAGGTCAATAAAAGACTCATCTGGATTTTCGGAGTCTACTGAAAGTTCGTGCATGCCAGCAAAAACGTCTGTACCAATGAACTTGATTTTCACGTGCGAAGTTTCACTGTTTTTGGATGATTCGGTATCATTGAAGGGTTCCTGAAGCTCAAATTCAGCGACTGATATCGGCGCAATCGAAGCATAAGGGTTTGATACTCGTGAATTCTCGTGATTTACCATTTCTGAGTGAGTTTTCCTTCTTTTCAATGGCTTCGGGTCGTCGAACAATCGATCAGAGGCCAATACACCCGAAATTTTACCCTTAAACCGAAGATTAGCCAACTTTTCTAGTTTCTCTTTATTTGTCTTATATGACTCGGGCTTTGAAGTACAATTCAGCATAGACGAATGGTGATCATGTCTTGCCAAGGGCGATATGTCAGCATCTCCATCAGCGTAAGGAGCCCAAGCACCCAAGCTATGAGCGAATCTGGAACATCCCTTCAAAATGTGCATGGAATGTAGGGATCTAATGGGTTTTTGTGTTGCGGATGTTTCCAAATGAAGAACCTGGGATGGGCCCCTGGCTAGACTCGACTCGACAACTTGCAAGACAGTCTGAGAGACAAGATCATCACCAGGAGAATGGATTAAATGCGGAGAGTTCATTGGCACAGCCAAAAAAAAAGGTCTATGGGAGGAGATGTGTGGTTGCGCCAGTCTCAGCCCAGCTGACAGCGTTCTTCCAGAGCTCGGAGCAAGGTCAAATACCTGGATTCGAATGAGCACTAAGGGAAAGGTTGGGTGAGTGCACACATAGATGTATGACATGAAAAGGTTGCTTAAATGAGATGCAAGTTTATCCAAAAACAGAGCCGGATCGAGCGACATGGGCACTTCATGGCCCCAGGCGTCTTTTACCGTGGACAGAACCCAAAGGTAGGAGTTTGGGTTATCGACAATCAACTGACAATCGACCTGAGCTAATTGGAGAAGGTTTAGACCCAGAGGCCAATACTCATGGAGTATGGCTTCAATTATACGGGCTTTTGTCCATTTCTTAGCCTTCATGGCCTGGGCTGCTTCACGGACCAGACGAGCATAGTCTGCCTGCGAAGAGAAAGTCTTTTGTTCGGGCCGGACGGGCTGTGTGTTTTTCAACGTGGGCCAAAGCAGCACTAAAGCCACCGTGCTGGTCTTGGCGAGTCTATTGAGTACCGAAGAAAGCACCTTGTTTGTGTATACGGGGATATAAGTGTTGGGCAAGATATTCCTATGTTTCGCCATAGACCTTGTCCCTCCTTTCCCGTCATTGCGCCTTGCCATTCTTCTTGTGAGTGATTAAGATGATGTATCACAAATCGTTTGACAGCCTTTTGAAACGTTTAAAACTGTCTCTAAGTGTTTGTTTCCTTGGAGTTTCGGTCTATCGTCCTGCACTGGCTTTTCCAGTATTTATTGTTGTGATGCTCAGCATGGTAGATAGTGTTTGTTATTGTGTGTACTGTGCTTTGGGACTGCACGGTGGCCGCTACCAAATGATATCAGATTACCAGAAGAGATGAAGAAGCGAAATACTGGGGGTGAAGCGAAAATTAGAAAAAGAGTCTTTTTATTCAGGGTTCCGAGGGTTTTTCTGGCTCTCAAGTCTGGAAGCCGCTTGGAAAGATTTCCGGCGTGCTTTGCATTATTGCCCCGGATTCGGGTGCCTTCTCAAACCGGTTATGAGCCTTTTGGGGGAGAGAGGGCTAATGGGGAAAGCAAGAAGCCGAATATTTTGTCATCTGATGAAGGCAACTTGAGTTTTTGCTCCGAATGCCCATTCAGGGCATCTCCCGCCCTCGAGCAGCGTGATCCGCAACAAAGCAAAAGCTGGGTCCTACGAAAAATGTCCAGGCCTGCTCACCACTACTGGTGCCGACGCTTCTGAACATGACCGCAAAAAGATTCTACCGCAAAGAACGCTAACTTCACAGAAGCTTTCAACGAAAACTCCACGCCAATACGGAGAAGCAGGGCGGACCATTTTGATTTGCTGGCTATTTCTCTCGGGCAAGCCCTGGCTCGTTTTGAGAGGAGACCGGCTTGGCGTCCTCCCCATGGCTAACAGAAGGAAACGTTGTTTCTGTCCAAGTTTGGGAACGCGTTTGTCAGCGCCCCGAAGCAGAGCCTGAAGCGAAGTGACGCTTGCTGGCCATTGAGAAGAATTGTCTTCGTGGTCCGAGCTCGGTGACTGTTGGAGCTGTGGCGAGGCTTCAGTGGGGACATGGAACACTTCAGACTAGGACGCAAAGACGAACCAGAAGAGAGAAGAAACCGTGGCCACTTGCCCTTCGGCTCTGTAGCGACAGCCCACTGGCTCTCTCTGGAATTGAGCGAGACGTCGAGATGCCCCCGATCAGCAAGCCCTACTTGGCCCAAGTATCCTTCTGGTCAAGGCCCGCCTCCCAGCCAGGAAGCGACGAAGCCTCTGCTTTCTCTTCTTCTGCCTCCTTTTCCTTCTCGTCCTGAACAAAAAAAAAGAGAACAAAAAGCGGAACAGAAAACGGAACAAAAGACAGAACAAAAAACAGAGGCTTGCCTCCGCACGCCAGGATCGGTGTCCCCGCTATCACACGTCCACGGCACCAAGGCCGTGTCAGCTAGCCAGTGCCCACCCCACCGCTGCGCCTTGCTGCGCCACGAAACCAATGGCGCTTTTGAAAACAGGCCAACCGCGGCACTACGCTCCCGGCTTCCCTCTTTACACGGTCCTCCCTGCTGTCCCTTTTCCTTGCAAAAACCTATTTTGCACCCGTCACTGCACAGTTCCCGGGCCACGAGCCCACAGCGGGCCAGCTTTTTTTTTTCGCTGTGCGATGGAGCTGTGCTTTCTCCAGTGCAGTCTTCTCTCAGTGCAGTCTTTCTCACTGCAGGCGCCCCAGCTCATCTCAAGCTCGCCCCAGCCCAGGAACAGTGAAGATCCCCTCGATTCCGGAACTACCCAACCACCAGCAAACACACAGCCACCGTCAAAAATGTCAGAGGCCCAGGTTCACGAACAGGCCCAGAACTCCGCGAAGCCAGCGGAAGGCTCGCCAGCGGGCTCCGCGCCCGCATCGGCTGCCGCTGCCCCCGCTGCCAAGGACGAGACGTTGGACAGAAGAACATTGTTCGTGCGTGCCGTTCCAGAAACCGCCACCAGTGACGAGCTTTCGGAGTACTTCTCGCAGTTCGTGCCTGTGAAACACGCGGTGATTGTCAACAACGAGGAGAAGAAATCCCGCGGCTTCGGGTTCGTCTCGTTCACCATGGACGACGACACGCTCACGGCCTTGGTGGAGGCAAAGAAACACAAGTTCCAGGGCCGCTTTCTCCGAGTCGACATCGCCAAGAGAAGAGACAGGAAAGGCGCCAGGGCCGAGGCCAACGGCGAGACGGGCGAGCCCAAGCCGAAGCCTTCGGCCGAGCCAGTGGAGAAGAGGAAGGCCCGTTTGATCGTGAGAAACTTGCCTTGGACATGCAAGAGCGGGGACACGTTGAAGAAGATCTTTCTGAGGTACGGGGCTGTTCACGACGCGTACATCCCCACAAAAAAGGGCGGCTTGATGAGAGGATTTGCATTCGTTGTCATGAAGAAAGACGCCGCTGCCGAGCGAGCCGTGAAAGAATGTGCCGGGTTGAAAATCGACGGGAGAGAAGTGGCGGTGGACTTGGCGGTGGAGAAGTCCGCGTGGGAGAAGGCGCAAGACTCTGAGCCGAAAACCACGGCCAGAGAGAGAAAGTCCGCAGAAACCACCAAGAAGGATAATGAAGACGACGACGACAACGAGAGCGAAAACGACGACGCAGAAGACGACGACGACGAGTTCAACAAGCTCAACGAGATCAAGTCTGATGCCGAAGATGAAGATTCCGACGAAAAACTCTCCGATGAGGAAGAGGACGACGACGAAGATGACGACAGGCCTAAGCAGAACAAGCAAGAGGCCTACTCCGTGTTTGTGCGAAACATACCCTATGACGCAGACAAGGACTCGCTCAAGGAGCACTTCTCGCAGTTTGGCCTTGTCAAGTATGCGCTCCCGGTGATCGACCGGGCCACGGGGTTGGCGAAAGGCTCGGCGTTTGTGGCTTTCAAGACAGCAGAAGCCTACGAGTGCTGTTTGGCCGACGCCCCGACGGTGTCTGCGACCTCGATGTTGATTTCGGACGACGTGGCTCCCGAGTACGTGTACCAGGGCAGAATCTTATCCATAGCATCGACCGTCGACAGAAGCTCTGCGTCCAAGCTCGCAGAGAGGAATTCAGAGAAGCGGAACTCGGTGTACGGGAAAGACTCCGGTGACCGGGACAAGAGAAACTTGTACTTGTTGAACGAAGGGCGCGTCACAGAAAACTCCCGGCTCGCAGAACACATATCGAAGGCCGACATGGAGATACGAGAGAAGTCTTACAAGATGAGAGTCCAGCAGTTGAACAAGAACCCAGCGTTGCATCTCTCCCTCACCAGATTAGCAGTGAGAAACCTTCCCCGTGCCATGACAAGCAAATCCTTAAAGGCGTTGGGCCGGAAAGCCGTTGTCGAGTTTGCCACTGAGGTGAAAAACGACAAAAGACAGCCGTTGTCGAAAGAAGAAGTGAACCGTTCCATCAAGTATAAGCACGAGCTCGAGGGAGACAAGCCCGCCGTGGACGAGGAAAAGGAGAAGAAGAAAAACAAGAAGCTCGGTGTGGTGAGACAGTCGAAGATCATCATGGAGGTCAAGGGAAGCGGCGAGACCGGAAGAAGTAGAGGGTACGGTTTCCTTGAGTTCAGAGACCACAAGGCCGCGTTGATGGGTCTTCGGTGGTTGAATGCGCATGAGGTGACTGTGGCTGAAATTACAGAGGGAATGTCCGAGGAGGAGAAAAAGGTCGCCGATTTGGAAGGGATCAACAAGAGAAAGTTGATTGTGGAGTTTGCCATTGAGAACGCCAAAGTCGTGAAGAGAAGAAAAGAGCAGGTCATGGTTGCTCGTCACAGCAAGAGGAAAAGAGACGATGAAGACGAGGATGGCGAGGAGAACGCCGATGAGAGACCGTCGAAGAAGCAAGCGAAGAGGAAGGGGCCCTCGAGAAAGGGGAACATGAACAAGGGGCCCAAACCCGCAAAGAGCGAAGAACCCGCCGAACCAAGCGGCGATTCCACATCGGAGAGCGTCAAGCATATCATTGCCAGGAAGAGAAAGGGCAGGAAGGGCAAGAATTAGCTGCGCCAAACATCAACACGTTGCACGATATAGAAGACAGAAGTATAAAGAACAGAACATAAAACCACGAGCAGACACTCCAAGCGCCATTACGTGAGCCAGAATCGTGTCAAAATGATCCAATTTCGGTGCTTTTAATGTATTTTATAATTCTAAGATGGATTGCTTGCGGGGATATATTCATAAAACATAAATGGATAAGTGCCATCAATCATGGAACGTCAATGCAAATAGAGGACTTGAACTTCTATTGTGAGGCACGTAAAAATAGGGGATTATTAGTGCATAGGGAAGAAAGTATAGGAAAAAAGGGGAACAAACGTCGGAAATGTTAGTCGTAATCATAGGCGGGCGTGGCCTAGCGCAATCAGGGGACTGTAAGGAGGGGCTAAAAGGGTCATTCACCAGCATTGATCCCACGGGATCAGCGGAAACGAGGAAAAAAATCACAAGAAGTAGTCGATCCGCTGTTGCTTGCTGTGGTTGTTCTTGGCGGCCAAGTCCCCGTCTTGCACTGCACTGAAGATCTTGAAGTTTGGCTCCAACTCGTTACCCACCTGCATGACACTGGCCACGTTGCCGCATCTGTAGCAGTAGTTTGGAGCCGACCATACGGTGACCACGTCCTTCTCCTTGAAATGGTAACGGAATCCTTCCATGACCAACTGGTGAGCTCTCGCAATCAAGTCTAGATTGTTGATGTGGTTGAACTCTCGGCTCACCTTGGAGCCAAACAACCAGCCGGCACCTCTCGGCGATACGGCCCAGGTATCGATGTTATCAGGATCAGACCATACCAAGTCACAGAACCCACCTTCATGGGGCACCTCCTGAGCCCTGCTCAACACTCTGATTTGGTCTAACATTCGGATTTCCGGGGACAAGCCACCGTGCACACAGAGGACTTTTCCATCGATGATTGCCGCAAGAGTTAGGAAATCAAACACCTGGCAGCAGTATTTCCACACTGTGGTGGAGCCGTATTTCGTGAGGCATTCATCGTAAAAACCGTAGACCTGCGTGATCTGCCGAGACTCGTGGTTACCTCTCACCAAGGTGATTCGATGCGGGAACTTGACTTTTAACACCATCAAAAGCGTGAAAGTCTCTAGCGAGAAGTAACCTCTGTCGACGTAGTCGCCGAGGAAAACGAAGTTTGTGCTATTATCTTCCGAGGGCAATCCTCCGGAGATTTTGAAAAGCTCCAACAAGTCGTGGAATTGCCCGTGGATGTCTCCACAGACTGTCACGGGAGACTGCACGGGCTGGATGTTGGACTCCTCCATTAAGAGTTCCTTGACGAGCTCACAGAGCTGTTTCATATCTGATTCAGATAGCGCGATGCACTTTTTGATCTGCTCCAACCACTGGTCGGGTCCTCTTTCGCTCATCGTGGACGATTCAGATGGATGTGTGGAGTCTGTGTGTTTTGGGGTGGACTAGATGAGGTCTTACGCTTTTTTTGGCCTGCTAACGATGACGATAGTTCAAGGGCAAGTCACGCGTAAAAAACAACCGGTGGCACTTTTAATTTCGGTTGTGATGGACTGAATCTGGACAGAACAGGGAGGCTACAGTGGCGGCGTAGATGCTCTTTTGGCCTCTCTTTCTCTGTCTTGGTTTTCTTTTCGTTTCCTTTTTTCCAGTATTCAGCCAGAGAAATTTCTTCTGTCAGATAAACTCTTTTCACACAAAGGCTTCTGCGGTTTCGAGAAAGACAGGTTATCGCAAGTTGCTTTCTGGTATCAAACTGATCCTCGAGAGCTCAGCGATCAGTATTCACGGAAGAAAGTGGATGACGGAGGATATCAGTGTGCCGAGGCCAGAAGCTTAATAATGGTTGACCAAGGACCGAAGGTTGTCTGCGGGCGCCTGCAGGAAACCACGCTTTGTTCCAGAGAGACAGCGGAAGACTGAGAGTGAGCCACCGGGCTCGACCGAGGGCCCTTGACTAATCAGCCGCGCTGGAGCACGTGAGTGCGCTCCCCGTCTCAGGGCATCCGCAGCAGCCAAGGTCCTGCAACCCGGGGATTTGAGACTGGAAGCGACCGTACGCCCCGAGGAAAACGGACGACTCACATATGAGACATCCAGGGCGGACTGCTGGTCATGCTTTGTATCGACACTTCAGCGGCTATGGTCAGTTTCCGCGCGGCCCCGGGAAGCTTCGTTCCAACGCGGCCGCGCGGAGACAGCCGCCACCAGCCAAGTAACCAGGGCGGGAAAGAATGGTTATTTGGAAAGATGGGGTGACCTATACTGCTTCTCTGTTTCTTCTTCACGGCTTCTCTCCTGTAACCGCCTTCCGAAACGGGAGGGAAAATACCCACTTTGCAGCCTCGCTCGAGGCCTGCGGCGTGGAAGGCCC
>JAJMCP010000046.1:0-35137 GCA_030573055.1 Metschnikowia anglica
TGAAGGATCCGTCACTGGCTCTTCATCTAATGGTGAAGGATCCGTCACTGGCTCTTCATCTAATGGTGAAGGATCCGTCACTGGCTCTTCATCTAATGGTGAAGGATCCGTCACTGGCTCTGCTTCTGCAACCAGTGGTGGTGAAGGATCCGTCACTGGCTCTTCATCTAATGGTGAAGGATCCGTCACTGGCTCTTCATCTAATGGTGAAGGATCCGTCACTGGCTCTGCTTCTGCAACAAGTGATGGTGAAGGATCCGTCACTGGCTCTGCTTCTGCAACAAGTGATGGTGAAGGATCCGTCACTGGCTCTGCTTCTGCAACAAGTGATGGTGAAGGATCCGTCACTGGCTCTGCTTCTGCCACCAGTGATGGTGAAGGTTCCGTCACTGGCTCTGCTTCTGCCACCAGTGATGGTGAAGGTTCCGTCACTGGCTCTGCTTCTGCAACAAGTGATGGTGAAGGTTCCGTCACTGGCTCTTCATCTAATGGTGAAGGTTCCGTCACTGTTTCCTCATCTGGCGGGGAAATCATCGATGGATCTGCTGCAAGTCCTCCTTCTGGGGGTGATGCTTCTACCACCAATTCAGCTCCTATGGCCAGTGATCAAGAACCAAACACAGGGTCTGTCTCTGTGAGCAGCGAATGTGATAGTTCCATCACGAGTTCTTCTTCCAGAATCGATGGTGAAAAAGGATCAAACACTGGCTTACCGGCTGCTACGTCTAAGGAAAAAGGATCCTCAATGAGTGAAATTCCTGTTTCTTCTGCAGCCGCAAACAAGCCGAATCGACCAGCCGGATCAGGTTCTTGTTCTGGAGAAAACTGTGTCCCCAGCTCTGACAATGAAAATCATTCAGACACGGTAATTACTTCCCGTTTGCCGGTCCAGTCATCCAATATTGTGTCTGCCTCCATTTTGACTGGAACAGGAAGCATGACCTATGGAACTTCCAGGGTTCTTCTCCTCTTCTTAGTTGGTGTACCAATTTTCGCCATGCTCATGTAGGTTCATGGTTGATTCTCGAAATCACACTTTCGTTCAATAAATTTTCGTTTTTCATAAATTCCGTCAGCTGTAGTACTCAAGTTTGGTTGGGGAACTCTTGGCTATCCTTGAAGAAAAGCTTCTTGCACCTGAACAACCTGACCATCCGTTTAAAGTTTACCCTTGACACTTGCTTCCAAATTTGAAGTTTTGGGTTTTGCTAAAATAGATATAAATACATGTTTATGTTTATACTAAGAGCTGGTTGTGGTGGGCCGCCCAGCACCGTGACAAGTGAAAGAGTAATTCAGGTGTGAGCGGGTGAAGGCAAGAAACGTGGTCAATGACCCTGGCTCATAAACACCACAGGGTGACTGCCATTCTCCTCTCTGATCATGTATTCAAGACTGTCGAAAGAATCGCAACGCAGCCAACAATCGCATGGGCTTAACCACGAGACTCTGTTCTTTTAGTCAGACGACTTCTCAGTGTATTCGCCTTGAAGGCCCTGAAAGAAACCGCGCGAGATGTGTGAATGCAAATAGCACTGGGGAAAAAAGAGAAAAATGGGGAAAAAACTATTCCACATAATGTACTATATTCAGCCGCTTGAAAAAAGCACAATCAAAGAGAAGAGCACGACAGTGCGCGAGAGCCCTCCCCGTGACAGAAACGAATGACTCGCCCCTCTGTTCAAAGGGCGAATGGGAACTTGTTCACCAATCTGCCTCAACACGTCGGTTCGCATGCTTTGGCTGTGGCCCACCTTGCCGGGTGCGACGCTGCCCCCATGACAGCCGCCCTGCGGGTGCACGCAAGATCGAGGGCAGGCAAGGATGAGAAAAGCCCCACAATGCTGGGCATGAGGTCAATCGGGTGATAGACAGAAAGTCCAAAACCACCCACTTCACACACCCTGCCTTTCGATTTGCATGTATCCCCCAAGTAAAGTGGTGTCGTGCCATTTCTTGAGCGGTTCCGCGAGTCAGATTCAGGGCCGGCGCTGCTCCTCCGGGCCAGAGAATTCGCGGCCCCGCTACCCAGAAATCATGGGACAGCGTCAATCATGAAAACCAAAAGAAGGAAGAAAAATTCGTCTCTTTTGCACAGAGTGCAACCAATCACCAGGGCACACAAAAGACCAGGTTGCCCTGACAACAGCGGGTTTGGTGGTGTTCCTGACAGCAAGACCAATTATCTCGGTGCTCCCCCAGTCGGAAGCTCAGGACGTAAAGAAAACGGCGCTTGGGTCCACGCGCGGCCCTCGAGACTTTTTCGCGCCCCGCCTCGGTTCTCGGTACTCGGTTCTTAGGTGCACTCCGACACGAAGCCTTTTTCGATTGGGGCTACATCAGCCAGACAGAGGCGGCCACCCAACATTATAGAACCCACAGATAGCAGAAAAAATAATGCCAGTCGCCGGGAGCAGTTCTCCGTCTTGGTCTAATGAAGACGCTGATGATTTCTGGGACGAAGACTTGGGCGGTTTAAATGATGACGAAGACTTCTTGCCCGAGCCCAATGGAGACAGTGGTAGCTTAGCGAACGGCGCCAAAACGAAAAATGCTGAAAAAGCTTCTGGAACTCGAGATCACGGAGCCAAGAAAAAACCGGAAGACAAGGATGTTAGAGCCACAAATTCCCCCGCCCTTGCAGAAGACAAAATCAGCAGATCACGCGATCCCCCAGTACCTGTCGGTGAACCAGTTGAAGGACCAAAAGTTTCCCTGGAAGCTGACTTAAATCATACAACTGCCAATGATTTTGCCGCCAACGCCACTGAAGTTGTCGGAATTGAAGAAATGATTGGTCTGGATTTGATGAAAGCAACGGAAGATGTACTGAAAGCGGCTACTCCGCCTAAACCGCCGATCGAAGTCTCGAATTCGACGGAAACTCCTCGAATTCAAGCAAACACAACCTTGGAGCAATCTGAAGCTTTATTGGATTTTGCAAATGAGGCTGCAGCGGCTAAATTGGGGACTTCGAATGGGGGGTTGCACCTGAGCGAGACACAGTCTGATGAAACACACATTCCCGTCTCAGCGATCAACAATACCGTGGCCCATACGGCAAACGGAGAAGGGGATGTGCCTGACGCAAAAGACCGTTTCAAAATCTCGGAACCGCTAGTTTCGTCCACCCCAGAATGCAAACAAGAGCCGGTCATCAGCGCTGAGCAAAAGTCCCTGCAAAGGCCCGGCATTTTGGATCTCACAAGTCAAATTAAAGCGCTTCAGATTCAACTAAAAGAGAAAAACGCAAGGCTAATGCAAATAGAGAAGTCAACAGATGCTCCCAAATCCAATGAAGACTCTCCACTTGCTGAGAAACTCCAAGAACTAGAGACAACTCTTCAAAAGACTGAGCAAGAACGAGATCATGCACAAGAGCAACTAGAAGGGTTTTTGAGTAAGATATCCGGCATGAAAACGGTGTTTCAAAATTTTAAAGCGACCCAGAAGGAGTTGGATGAGGTCAAGCAAGAGTTGGAGGAGATTAAAGCGGAAAAGGAGAAGGCAATGGAGGAAAATAAACTGATTAGTGCTCGATTACTAGAGTTTGACAAAGAACACGAGAAGTTCATAATGGAGAAAGAAAACAGGGATGCTGAAAGTAAGAAACACGTCGCAGTGATTGAAAGTCTAAAGAGTGAGGCAACAGACTTGAACTCAGAGTGTGATCGCTTGAGCCAGCTCTTAGGGACTTTGAGACGAGAGTTTCAGTCGAAAGAAGATTCGCTCCAGGACGAAAAGTACTCTTTGGAAAATGAAGTCAGCAGGTTGAACAAAAAATTGAGTGAACTGAGAAGTTCTCAAAACGAGCTTGAGTTGGCGAAAGAGGAGTCAACCATAGAAAACAAAAATTTGGTTCTCGCCATGGAAGAAATGCGGGAAAGGCTTGAGGAAAGGGAAAGAGAGTCGCAGAAAGTGCAATCTTCAGCGGAGCGCTCGAGGAAACTACTAGAGGATAAGATCGATGAGCTTGAGCGTCAGGTGAAAGAAAAGGACGACGAGTTCAAGAGTTCACAGGCGGAAGTTGAGCAAATGCGGGCAGAAGTATCACTGATGAAGCAGGCGGCGGAGGAATCGGCAAGTGAGATCGAAAAGCTTCAGAAAGATAGAGAAAAAATCAAGCAGTTGGAGGATGACGTGCATAGTAAGCAACTTATTATCGGTAAGTTGAGACACGAGGCGATTATACTCAACGAGCATTTGACCAAATCGATTTCAATGCTCAAGCAGAAACTGGGTGACTCAGACAATACGGTAGACCGAGAACTAGTGTCGAACTTAATCTTGAACTTCTTACAGATACCGCGTGGCGATACTAAGAAGTTTGAGGCCCTTCTGCTTATTGGCGGGCTTCTCGATTGGAACGATGAGAAGAAAGTCCAAGCCGGACTAATGCATAGTGGGAGAAACGATGAGGCCAAGCCACAACGCCTGGGTATCATATCCTTATGGACAGATTTTTTGGATAAAGAAAGCTCGAAGAAATGAGATGCAGAGGACATTTCGTTCGGCAGTGTTCGCTTCAACCGGATCGCCAGATTCTGTCACATGCCATTCGAATTCTCAATGGAGAATTCTGGGGACAGCAAGCCGATAGATTTGAGAAAGACAAGATCTTACTTCGTTTCTGGCAGCAATGAAGATATAACAGATTCCCGACGCTGCAATCTCATCTCGTGAATTTCAGCCCCAAAATTCTGAGGTACTTGCGGCGAGTTTACCGTATAATATTTACTGTCAACTCTTTCTGAGTGCGGTTCATGGAGAAAGAAGTCATGAACGAGTGCCCACCGGGACTAAGCATTGACAACGAAAACACCATTTCACTTGAAAGCGGTCTACCAAGCTAGCTGTGGCTTTGTTTTTGTCGCCGGCTGGACCAGTATTGGATGTGATCTCTTGTAGAACTTCAGAAGAGAAATATGTGACTAAGTTATGAGGGAGATCAGAATAGAAAAAAGACCAACCCATCACAGCAAGGGATAAAAAGAGAATGAAAAAAAAGTGCCGAGAAGAAGTAAGAAGCAAGAAAAAAAGAGCAAGAAAAAAATCAAGAAAGGAAAGTCGTTCAGGCTTGCCAGGCTAATTTTCTCCCAGGATTCTCGTGTCTGGAGCGTGTGTTTCTTGCCCATTCTTTTCACTGAACGCGGCCCGCAGGCTCGGGGCCAAGTTTCGCCCGTGCCTCATGCGAGGTACAAGATTCTCAGTTTGAAAAGACACCAATAATCTCACCCACGCGTCCTTTGGATCCAAACAAAATACCCAACAAAGCAAATGGTGGATATCCGGCTGTTCTTCGGCAGCGGAGACGCCCTGAAAAATGTAAGTTCCACATCTCATTGCCAACACAATTCTCTTCAGTTCCACATCTTTTAATTCCTCTCTTCTTTCTCCCCTGCTTTCCCAATCCACCGAGCCATTATACTAACCCTTTTTCAAAGCCGAAAAAATGGTCATTTTCTACACGCAAAAATGATTCGACAGAGCCTGCCGACGCCGATCAGACTCCAGCAAAAATCCCGAAGACGGAGAACACCCAGAGCAAGTATTTCAAAAATGAACCATCCAAGGGAACCGCGAATCCGTCTCGAGATTCCGACCCCCAAAGCGGGCCCCCGAAACCCACGCCAAAAGCAAAAGAAAGTCCTCAAAAACCGCCCAGAAAGGAGCCGGCGAAGCCCTCGAGGGCTGCGGGAAAGCCAAGACGAGCGGCGCAGAAGGCGAACTATGTGAACTTAGACTCAGATGCGGATGATTCGGAGGACGAGTTCAAGCCTAACGACGATGCGGACGACGGAGACGACGATGACGATGAGGTTTTTGAGGTCGACGAGGAACATGACGAGGAGAAGGAAGAGGACATAGAAGAGGCCCGGGACGAGGATTTAAGTATCCAGGAGATCGAGCCGGAGCCGATACCTGCAAGACAAAGGAAACCGCCAGCTGCCAAAAAGCTCAAGGCCAATTCTGATCTGGCGGGGCCCTCAGAAAATTCTGCAGGGTCCGGTGTTCACGCCGACGAGATTCTCTCGACGATCCCCAACGCCGAGCTTCCTGATGCGCCTGAAACCGAGGGGAAATTGAACTATTTTGCCTTGAAGAGCAGACAACAGAACGTGGCGCCCCCTAGTGGCGCGGTAGAACTTCCGGAGGCAGCGCCTAACTGCTTGGGAGGCCTCACGATAGTTTTCACTGGAGTTCTTCCCAACTTGGACAGAGACACATCTGAGTCTGTTGCCAAACAATACGGGGCAAAGGTGACAAAGAGCATACTGAAGAAAACCAGCTTGGTGGTCATTGGCGAGGAGGCCGGACCGTCCAAAGTGAAGAAAATCAAAGATTTTGGATTGAAGGCCGTTGACGAGGCCGGGTTCATCGAACTCTTGACTAGAATGCCTGCTGATGGTGGTGCAAGTGAAAGTGCCCAGGCAGCAAAGCGGAAGAGGGAAGACGAGGAACAAGCGATTGAAGAACAAGCAATCGCTGAGGAGAAGGCGGAGCAAGAGCGTGAGGCCAAGAGGAGGAAAATTGTCACCGCCTCTGCTGCTGCAAAAGCACAAACACAAGTCAAGCAAAAAGACACCAAAACACCATCGTCGTCTCTATCTTTCTCGGCGCCTCCAGTGCCAAAGAGAGAAATCCCAAACAGCGAGAAGTTGTGGACTGTGAAGTATGCGCCCAATAACTTATCGCAGATCTGTGGAAACAAGACTCAGGTAATGAAGTTGAAGAACTGGCTTTCAAAATGGTTTGATAACGCGAAAAAAGGATTTAAAGCTCCCGGGTCTGATGGGTCCGGTGTTTTCAGAGCAGCCCTAATCTCAGGCCCACCCGGTATTGGAAAAACCACCGCTGCTCACCTTGTGGCCAAGGAACTAGGGTTCGACATTCTTGAGAAAAACGCGTCCGACGTCAGATCGAAGTCCCTCCTCAACTCCGACATCAAATCTGTACTCAACAACACCTCGGTTGTTGGGTTCTTCAAACACCAGAATGACGCGGAACACAATAAGAATGAGAGAAGATTCTGTCTCATCATGGATGAAGTTGACGGTATGTCCAGTGGAGACCATGGTGGCGCTGGAGCATTGTCTGCATTTTGCAGGATCACGAAAATGCCCATGATCTTGATTTGTAACGATAAGTCGCTTCCAAAGATGAGGACTTTTGATAAAGTGACTCTTGGCCTTCCTTTCAAAAGACCAAGTGAGGTCGAGATGAGAGCGAGATTGCTCACGATTGCTCATAGGGAACGCCTCAAACTAGAGCCCACGGTCATTGGGAAATTGGTTCAGGCCACAGGCAACGATATACGTCAAATCATCAACTTGATGTCTACGGTGTCCAAGACACAGAATGTCATTGGACACGAGAACTCAAAGCAAATCGCGGATAGTTGGAAAAAGCATGTTATGTTGAAACCCTTCGATATCACTACCACATTGTTGGGTGCTCCCATCTTCAATCCTAATTCCGGCAGCACATTGAACGATAAGTTAGACTTGTACTTCAATGATATCGACTTTGCGCCATTAATGATTCAGGAGAACTATCTCATTACTCGGCCTCATGTGCTGTCTCAAATGGAGCACTTGAAAAGGGTGGCAAACGCTGCAGACTCGATTAGTGAGTCGGATCGGATCAACTCATTGATTCGTTCAAGTGAGCAGCAGTGGAGTCTTCTTCCTTTCCATGGAGTGATGTCTACTGTGAAACCGGCGCTGGAAACGAACGGGTCGATAATGGGCCGTGTCAATTTCACGTCTTGGCTTGGGAACTTCTCCAAAACGAATAAGAACCAGCGCTTACTCCAAGAACTTCAATATCACGCCAGGCTCAGGACCTCGACGAGTAAGAGCGAGTTCCGCCTTGACTATGTGCCAGTGCTTCGTGATGCCTTAACCAAGCCTCTTATATCGGGAGGAGAGGCTGGAATCGCCGAAGTCATAGACACCATGGACCAGTACTACTTCAGCAAGGATGATTGGGACAGTGTCTTGGAGCTCGGAGTTGGTGCCAAGACAGGCGGTGACATTTTAAAGGGCATACCCACGAAAGTCAAGTCTGCATTTACAAGAAGATACAATGCCGCGTCACACCCAGTTGCCATTTACAAGACGGGTAATTCCGTTGGCAGTGGTGGTGCTAGTAAGCATAAAGTGGACTACGAAGATGTGGTCGAGGACGATACAGTGAAGGACGAAGAGGCTGAAAATGAGGAGGAGAGCGAGGTGATCGATTCTAAAAAGGACAAGCTCATTAAGGTAAAATTGGTCGACAAAAAGACCGACAAAAAGACCGACAAGACGACCGACAAGAAGCCCGCCAAGAAGGCCACCAAGAACGGTAAGAAAAAGACTTAGGGAGCTCTCCATGAGAGAGGTTTGTTGCTGGATTCAAAACTGCAGATGTGGGAGAGAAAATCGAGGGTCTGTTGCATATGTATATTTCGGAACGGCTGCGGAGAGTGGCTGCGGGCATTGAAGGTAGATGATATGGAGACATGTGGCGAGCCAAAACGTTGAGGCAAAAAAAGCAGCAGGCGCACACTCATAGGGAAAATGGGCAAGACGTGACCAAAATCCGTTGGTGGTCAATCGTTCGATGGTATCAGGGGGGAAGGTGTAGAGGCACCACCACGCCCACCACCGGAATGCAGTCCAGCCAAAGACACGCCGCACGCGGCATCTCTGGTCAAACGTGTGGACGAAATCAAACTTTTATTATGACGGGATTTCCATCCGTGATCCTAATGAAAAACAATAATGGGAAAACATTTGCAAGTTCAACGCTCGCTTCCGATTCTGTTCTCGTTTACGAAAGGTACTGAACGAAAAAAAAACTTCAATCTTGGTCCAGTTTCGCCAGATTCGGCATGAGGGGGACCCCTACGCGTTCCGTCACCCAAGAAGATGGCTGCCCGAACCAGCCCAGTGGGCTTTTTCTCAGATCAGTCCTCTCGAAGCAAGGCAAAAACTGGTCACATTCGATCCACAGAACTAAGCAAAATTCCGCCAAGATCCATACGTGAAACACCTCTAGGGAACACTGAGACATTATTTGAAATCCTGCCCATATTATTCAAAACGCCCCGTAAATTTCAGAGCAAAAATTTGCGTGAACATTAATCTCAAGCTAAAAGACAGGCCATTCACCATACACCATGTCTGAAGACGGTCCAATGTTCAACATACCGCCTTCCCGGCCCCACCCACAGAACCTGAAACTACTGCTCCTGATCCCGCTGCCGCTACTGCTTGGCCACGTGGAAAAATCAGAGAGACTGACCCCGTTTTCACTGGCTTCTGCCCTGGTGACCTCTGCCCTAAATGCACCGGTGCCCTTACCTTACATCCCGAAACCACAAACGTCTCAGCGGAGAACCCGGCGCAAACCGGTGCCGCTCGACTTCACAAAGATCGACGGATCACATTCCCACATGCCAGAAACACGAAACCCGCTGGGTGGCAATGTGGCGTGCAACGCGCCTTTTCCCTCTGAAAAAACGGCCATTTGCCGAGCCGTGAATGTCGAAAACACTGGCCGGGGAACGCCGCCAAAGTCGCCTCGGTCCATGGCGTCGCTTGACTACTTGACGCCGGAAGATTGGAATCTTCTAGCGAAGTCCAACCAGATCGTGGAACTCAATAAGCTAGGAGAGGGCAACGGGGGCAGTGTATCAAAATGCGTGCTTGAAAGCGGCTCGCCCGTCTTTGCTTTGAAGCTCATCAACACGGACCCAAACCCTGATATTCAGAAACAGATCATACGCGAGCTACAGTACAACAGGCTGTGCCATCTGCCCAACATCGTGAAGTACTACGGGACGTTTATGGTCGAGAAACAACTGATGATCGGCATCGCCATGGAGTTCATGGGCGGCAGTACTTTGGACGCAGTTTACAAACGCGTACTCGAATTGGACCCCACAAACCGTGTCAGTGAAAAAGTCCTAGGGAAAGTCGCCGAGTCTGTCCTCAAAGGGCTAAGCTATCTTCACCTGCAGAAGATCATCCATCGAGATATAAAGCCAAGCAACATTTTGTTTGACACGCAGGGAAACGTCAAGATTTGCGATTTCGGCGTCAGTGGCGATGTGGTGAACTCGCTAGCCACGACGTTTGTGGGCACTCAGTACTACATGGCTCCAGAGAGGATTATGGGACAGCCATACACGGTGAGCTGCGACGTGTGGTCTCTAGGGGTCACGCTATTGGAAGTCGCCAATGGGAAGTTCCCATTCCACTCGCAAAACTCCAATCCCTTGGGCCCGATCGAGCTACTATCGTTGATTCTAGAGTGCGAGCCGAAACTCGAAGATAATCCTCAGGATCAGATCTACTGGTCGGACTCGTTCAGAAACTTTTTGGGCTACTGTCTAAGGAAAGTCCCAGGAGACCGGCCAGGCCCGCAGGAGATTCTCAACCATCCATGGTGTATTGGCCAGCTGCGGTTCAATGTGAACATGGAGAAGTTTGTCAGGAAAGTCTGGAGCGCGCAACCAACCTGAACGGACTCTACTCAAGTCTTGACTACAACCCAATTCTCCTTTCTTTCTACTGCTCCCACACTACGGAAGAGAAGAGAAAGAAATAGAGAGGGAGGCCGAGGAAGGGACGGACATTCATATCTGTGCATTTACTTTGCACCCGTTCGCGACACCACTCCAGGGGAGAGCACTAGGACGAGAAAAGACTATGAAAAATAGAGGAGGATGAATGTCTCTGCCCAGAAAAGCTGAATGTGCGCTGGAGAAAACGAGGCGTTTGTTTGCTGTTCAGCGCACAACCCTATGGGCCCACGATCAAGAGTCACCGGAGACACGGGCACCACCTCACTCAACTCCACTGTGAAGCTTGGGAGCAGCACGCGCACACGTGAAGCGGAACGATGGGACTCAAACCCCTCCCTCAGCGGCCATAATGCTGGTCCCCACACGACTTCTTTGCGCGCGGGCCAATCACTTCTGCTTCATTCAAAATCCGGCCCTCTGCTATTCACTTTTAACGGAGAAGCATTTCATCAAGCAGCAGAAAAGACACGATGCCAGTTCCTTTCGAAGGGTTATTGCCATACGCGATTATGACGGCGTTCTTCGGGATTGCCGGCCATGGTGCTGGTTTCGTCAGATATTGGGATAACGGCTGGAAGAACGACAGATACGACTTGGACCCGTGGGACCGCAAGATGATGACCAGGGACCTTCTCTTAACGGGAACGAAACGCGGACAAATCTCAGACGCGGTTGCTCCTGAGCATTTCAAAACATCTCACATCACCAAGGAGGGCTACTGGTCCGCTTACAGAGACCAGTACTTCAGTCTCAGGGAAAGACTATACAGAGGATACGTCTTCGGCACGTGGGACTTCTCCTAGGATAATTAGCCGGAAGGTTTTGGGCTTACAAACAAAATACAATTTATGCATGCAGAAATCGGGCAACTGTAGCACTTACCGTTTTTCATATATTGGTGGAGATTCGTTCTGTTTCTCCATCGCACACTACAATGCGTTCTCTCGTGACGTTTGTTTAGTTTCTATTCCTCTCGCTTTCTGTTATTTATGAAAATCAGAAAAGACTCACTTGAAATTCTTGTAGCTATATTTCTCGGTGAGCTTTTGCTTATAACGTCTCTTGTGCACGACGGGAACTCTGGCCTCGACCTTACCGGACATCTGCAACTTGTGCATTTGCTCATAGAATGGATTCCCTTCAGGACGCACGGCCCTCAAGTTGTTAGTCAATTCGTCAGACAACTTCACCTCGATGGGCTTGAACAGCGGGTCATGTTTGCCGTGGCGCCTGTATATCTTGGGCACGACAGTCTTCTGTATAGCCGCCTTCTCCTCGACCTGCTGCTCGATCGCCAGCAAATTCTCAAGGTCTCGAAGCTGTTTTTTTAAATCCTTGAGCTTTTTGTAAAGTTCAACGCTCAGCTTGTGTCTTGCCTCACGGTTTCTCTGCGTGCGTGTTTTCCGCTTCACCACAATTCTCTCGTTCACGGAAAGTCTGTATTTATCTTCATCATTCTCAGGTTGGGACCCAGACCCAGCATCATGATCGTTTTCCTCCGGGCCTTCACTTTCACTATCACTAGCTTCTTCCTCGTCGTCACGAAGAGTCTCAATCAAATGCTGGACCCGCTCGCGCTCCTGCTCCAACTCCTGGATTTTCCTCTGCGCATCGTTCTCCGTGACAAATTCTCTATCGATCAAACTCTTCCAGGATTCCAAGGACGGGTTATACGACTTTCCCGCGTGAACGATTTCGTCCTCGGGTTTGTCAGTGTGAAGATGTAAAGGTTCATGTTTCAACGTGGCCGGGGCCCGGGTGGCCTTCGTGTACGAAATTGAAGTCGGGGCCTGCACTTTCTCGCTTTCTTGTTGGTCATCGTCAGCCCATAAGTCGACATTGGAACCTTTCAAGAGACCTTCTCTTTCCGTCCTGGTTTTCCCCTTGGACTCTGTCAACAGACGGCCAGCCAAAATCATCAATTTCTCCGCCCGCGCCTTACTGACTTTCAGTTTGGTTTTCCTCGACACCAAGGCAGGCACCTTGGACTTGTTGGCTAGAATCTCGGCGGTTTTCAATACGGAAACAGGCGCTTTTGAGTCATTGGAACCCTCGGTATCTATTACAAAATCGCTCCCATCTGTGCCCTCACCGTGCAAAACCTGTCTTTCCCTTTGCGCCTCCAACGCCAGGTTGATATCGTCCACGAGAATGTTTTTCCTCCATGCCTTCTTGCCCTTTCTCGAGGACTGTGTTTTAGTTTTGGCGTCCATTTTATTAAGGGTTTCCGCGTGGTTTTCTGCTTATCAATAAATGCTTGAAGTTCAAGAGATGAGGAATAATTGCATCTTGAGATGAGGCCCGCAGATGTGCGACACCGCAGCGGGACTGACTGCGACATTTTTTCTTGCATCTGTCGTGTCGCAAGATTTTCACCCAGCTGCCACGGGTTGCTAAGGGAGGGGAACAACTCAGGCCCGTAAATTGAGGACGAGCCGGGCCCAGGGTTTTGTCAAAGGTGGCACTTTGCCATGAGGCTGGAAAGGAATACGTTACTTTTTTTTTTCTGTTTTCTTTCCTTTTTCTTTCCAGCACAAACTGGCGTTGGTGCACGAAAAGTGATGCTGCGACAGGACAGGCCATAGGCTGTCGGGGCCCGCAGCGCAGTAGAGCCTCAAGCATTCCCGAACAGGAGATTGATGGGCATTTGCCTGGATCTCCAGATCTGGGAAGCACGAAGTAGGATCAAGAAAAAAAAAACAGGAAAAAACCGTCTATAGCAGATCACAGCCCCGTTGGTGGTGGTTTCCACACCGCCTAGCCGGTGTCGCACACATGGGGTTCTCGCGTGGCTCGCACTCCTCGGAGGACGCCAAACATGCTAAGGACTCCCCGCACTCTCTCACAGTGTTCCAGGGTCTGCTTGAATTGGGCCCCCCGAACCTGTCACCACCGCATGCCCTATCACTTCTACGCGTGTGCTCTTTCCGAGAATGGAACAAAGGAAATGTAGAAAGAACGGAGAAAGGATCAATGTAAGCCCCGACTCGTCTGGAATGCCGTGCCGTGCCCTATTCTGGCTGAGACTACACAGGCTAGCATGTGCACGCGAGGTCTTCGCCTCGCCATCAGCTTGTTCCAAAAGCCCGAAACCTCGATCAGACTTCGCCTTGTTTCAAAGACGCCCCACGAGGTTTTCGCTTTCTCAAAAAGTAACTTCCAAACATTGCATCCCGATTTCCTCGGCAGTGGGCCGCACACTCACCCCAGGCCAAGCTTTCCCCGCCCCTTTTTTTCCCGCCGACAGTGTATCTGCCCTGGTAGGCGCTGGTTTCACGCCAGCGCACTCACTCTTTCACATGCACTCAAGACTTCGCGGGAAAGCTCGCCATACTCGGCGGGCGAGAAATAGCCACTCATGCACACGTAGGACGGACAAGCAAATTTCCTCAGAACGACTCGGCCCAAATTTGTGGCAAGGTCCTGTACAGCCGCGTCCTCGCCCTGCTGAAGCACACTGCTGAACGTCTCCTTGCCTCGGCCAATGGTGTACACATAGCTGCCGATGGACCAGTGGCCTCGCTGGCTGATGTATAGGAGAACTGGCGTCTTCGCTGTGATGGGAGCGCTCGCGTGGACGGACAAGTCGTAGTCGTTGTTGCCGACGGAGATAGTCGAGGAGAGCATTTTTTTCTTCGGGCGGCTTTTCGGTGAGTGATGCTATACAAGGCGTCTGGCCGGAGTTGTATCTTCTGGTTCCGAGAGGGAGAGCCGGAGCTTGGCCCGGTGAAACACTCAGCGGATGGAGCCCCCGCCTGTGCAGGAAAACGGTGGTAACACTAGATCGGTGGCTCATGAGATCGGCGGCTCATAACCACTGGTTCACGATAACGTGTGGGGTGGAAGACAGTGAATGAAAGAGAGGCCCGTGATTTTTGCCGTGGCGCCAGATGGCCGGCACTGCGCTCACCAGAAACCTTCGGTCTCTTTGCCGCTCACGCCCCGCAAGGGCAATTTTTTTTTGCTTTTTTCTTGCACCTCGTGGGCTCTGGACAGACGCTTTTGCATGTTCCACTGGAAGCTGAGAATCTTGTATGGCACGAGCATCCACGCCCTGCGCTCACATGAAACCGGTCCGTGGTGGGGAAGTATCTTCGTGGTTTACCGAATGCAAACGCAGTTTCTCGTTGTTCTTTTCTTTTTCTGATTTCGTCGCGCTCCAATTCCACTTTTCTTTCCATCCCACTGCTCTGCTTCCTCGGCTCTCACACACAAGCTCATTCCTCAATCACAGGGAACAAACCGGCTTTTTCTACTCTATTTGCTTTTGCCTCGCAGCGGCCAATATCTGCTAGAGTCTCCCCAGGTGATCTTTGATCTTTGGTCTGGGAGTTTTGTGGTCATTGCGGTTCACTTGTTGCAGCGCTAATCCAGTGGACCTGGGGCCAGTCGTGACAGGTACTGCCGGGCTATTGATAACCACCAAGGCCACGAGGCACTGACGGAGATTGCCCCGGAATCGATCTTGAAGAAACGGAGAGCAAAAAGAAAAAAACAAAGCGGGCGGCTTGACTAAAAGCACCGAGCTCTCGTGCCATATATACCAGAGCCCCGGGCATTTTATTGGCCTCATTCCGCTTCACATTCGGTGAAAACTGGCACCACTTCAAGAGACGCTTACGAGCAGCTGGCTTCACAGAACTTGCCATGGTTGAGCGTTCACGCGCAAAGGATATCGTGGAGGCCTTAAATGAACTCATAATCGGCCACGCTGGGCCACCGAGTCTTACATCACCGAAGCTGGCTTCCGCGGCTGCAATTGAAAATGAACACCCTACCACTTTCATCATTCGGAACTTGCGGAACAGTGAAATGATCTACAGACGGATTCGAGACTTGCTTGATGAAAAGACCAAAGTAGACTCATTAGATGGCGTGGAAGAGATCCAGATCATGAGCCAAGACCTTCAACAGTCTGTCTCCTCCATAATCAAGTTCAGAAATCACATGGACGCTGGCACATATTTCGAAATTTTGACCTCAGAGAAACACATGTCGGCTCCAGGAAAAGAGCTCCTGCTTGATAAGTACAACGGCAAGATACTTCAGAATTCACAAATGACTGACAGACAATCACACTCTCATGGCGAGTGGCCATCGTCCGGTGGACCCAATCTCAATCACTTTTCAGCCTGTGCTGATAAATCTCCCAAAAACCATAAAAACATTGGAGAAAATCCCGACCACTTGGATCCCTCATACTCCTACGACGCGGTTGTCATCGAAAATATCGACCAGATCTTGACCTCGCAAACAAAACTTGAGGACTTACAGAAAGTGTTGCTGAAGTTCTCATTATTCCACAGTATAGACACGGTTTTCTTCCCTCTTCGTAACGGGGGCATCCCGAATTTTGGGTTCCAGCGAATGGCGTTCATTGGCTTTTCCCATGATGAGAAAGTAGTGGAAAACTTGCTCCATTGTCTCTATCAATTCAACGAATTAACGCTCAATGAGCTCTTACAGTTCTCCGAAAAGGATATTTACGATATTCTGCTAGATGTGAACAAGCCAGAAATTAAAATCTCTAACGAAGATTCGGAGCCTCGCTTTAAGATTTCAATTTGCCAGAAAAAACATTCTCAATGCTTATTCGATAACGGATTATCTTTGTTCGTCGGAGTAACAAATGGAAACCTTGAGAAGCTCCAAATTTTTGATGCTGCTGTGCTTCCAGAAATCTACGAGCTGACCATTGTTAATCGCTTTTTCAAACATTTGAATTATCAAGAAACTAACGTTTACGTGAACAACCTTCCTGTCTTATTTCAAAACGATGACGAAGCATGGCACGAATTCTGGAACCAGTTTGGCCAAGATGGCATTAAGTCTGCAAAAATCATAAAGCCCCAGTTCTATTCCAAAAAATCCGATCCTTCTTTTGGCACATTTGGTTTCGTATTTTACAGAGACATGCGTATGGCTCTTCGCGCCATCATCCTCACCAATAACAAAATCATCAAGTATAATAACCACCCGAGCCTCCAGGTTCAAACTTTTTTTGCAATCCAGAAAAAGAGCAGCTCGACAGTGAAACAGCACCCTTTGAGGTTCGAACCACCTGGTTTTGTACCGGGATACCCGCACATAAACGATCCTTTAAGTCAATTCCGACACATGAAGAATAGGCTCAGCTCGCCTGCCATATTCAATGGCAGAATCTCGCCAGCATTGCATTCTCCGCCAATGTTGCCATCTCTGATTAATGGCATGGCTATAAACTCTCCTCTTGTGCCTCCCTGCAATAGTTTCTTTCTTACTCCGTACTATTTCCCCATGTCTGGTCCTCCAGTGCAGTCGAGGGGAAATGAACAAGAGCTCGGAAGTATACCGCCGTCCGCTCAGCCAAGAAGGTTTTCCGACGGCCCCCTGTCAACTCCTCTAATGATAAACAGTGGAGTCCAGTCACCTTATGGAATCTACTATTACCCTGGCTCTAGCTCATATCCTGTTGATGAGCCAAATGAGGGGCCCACACAAAAAAAGTTCCCGGAAGGTTTGAAGGCAAATAATGAAAAATGATATAGAAGTATCTCATGTTTATGTGTGTATGTACGGGTAGATCGAGCGTCAAATCTCTTACAACGAGGGTGGGAGCGAGCTGTCTTCCTCTCTGGATCTGGGCACGACGTTAGCAGCTTCAAAATCAGCGAAAGATTTCTCTGCCTCGTCAACTGCCTCGTCGACCTGTTTCACCTCTTCCACTTCCTCAATGTAGTATTTCAACATACTTTCGATTCCGTTCTTGAGTGTGACAGACGAGGAATCACACGTTCTGCAAGCACCTTTCAACCTTAAATAGACCGTACCAGTGTCTTCTGCAAAATTGACAAACTCTATGTCGCCACCATCGTCCTGGATGGCAGGCCTTATTCTTGTGAAGATGAGTTCTTTAATCATGGCAATCACTTCATCGTCCTCCTCATCGAAACCAATATCCTTAGATAGTTCAGATTCTGTTAGTATGGGTGTTCCGTTTGTAAGGCATTCTGTCAAAATAGAAAAGATCTCGGGCTTTAGAAGAGCCCATTCGAAACTGTCATTTGTCTTCTCAATGGTGATAAAGTTGGGTCCCAACATGATCGATTTGACACCATCCACAGTGAAAAGCTTCATAGCCAAAGGGCTACACGCAGCTTCTCTCCCGCTCAAGAACTCTTTGGTTTCGCTCTCTTGCAATAGACTCATCGAGGGCAAGAACTTCAACGCGTTCTCGTTTGGTGTGTCGGCAGTTTGAATGAAAAGGTTTCTGCTTAACGAGAGCGGAAGTGTCATGCGAAGGGACGCGCGAGGTAGCGAGGTTTTCACCAGTAGATTGAGAAGCGTCCTGGAAAACATGATGTGATGATAAGAAAATGAAAGAACTCAGCAAAAAAGGATGTTTCAGTGTTGTGGTGTAAGGCTAGAAGAATCGCAGGGCTGCTGACTCGCGCCTGCTTGGCTCGCACTCGCGCACTCGCCTTTGCACCCGTGCACCTTGATGACTGCGGCGGAGAAGCCATTGGCTGCGCAGGACCAAGGCCGCGTTTCTTTTTCGGCCATTTTGCATCCAACTCCAATCCCTCTGTAGGGAAAGGAATGGGACTGATTTCCCGAGGGGCCCATTTCTGAGCCGTAGTTTCTGCAGTAGGGTCACAATAACAAACAGGCTCCTCGGCTTACTTCTCGAACAAAAGCTTCTCGAACATCGATGCAGCTTTCTCCTCAAACTTGGAATCGTTGGGCTCATTACTGATGGAATGGTCAAGCTGCAATTTGTTCTCGGCAAGCATCAAGATGTTCTCGTCAATAGTGTTCTCTGATATGAGTTTCGTCACCAACACCTCCTGCGTTTGTCCGACACGGTGTGCTCTATCTTCTGCCTGTTTGTCGTCATGTGGGTTGAAAGATTGATCGAAGATCACCACGTTGTTGGCTGCCACTAAGTTGATCCCAAACCCACCGGCTTTGGTCGAAAGCAAGAATACGGGGATGGTCTCGTCCTCGTAAAAGCGGTCGATGATGTCTTGTCTTGTGTCGACGGTTGTCTGCCCGTCCAATCTCAAGAACGTGATGTTGGCAAAACTCAAAATCTTCTCTAGGACATCGAGCATTTGCGTGAAAAGCGAAAAGACCAAAACCTTCTCTTTCCGTTCCATCACCGAACGAATGATCTCTAGCAACTTGGCAACTTTCCCACTGTCGAGCCACTTCAGCTCCTCCAACACATAAGACCCCAAGGATTTGGGGAATTTCTCACACAAGCTGTTCAACTCATAGTCGCTCATGATCAGCATATCTTCAACGATGTACTTCTGGTTTGCGTCGATATACTGCGGCTCACCCATGATTCTCTTGCTCATCTCTTTCAATTTGTCGTCAGTGTACAATCTTCGGAATAAGAGCGGATGCATGGAGGCTTTTCTCAAAGACATCATCACATTTGTTGACGACTGGATTGGTGCTAGCCTGGCATCCTCTGCTGCTTTCCCAGTCAACGTCTTTCTTCTTTCTCTTTCCAATTTAGTCTCTTTGCCCTGCCTGATGAAGTCGTCGTAAATCTCTCTCTGCATACGGGTCATCTCACATTTGACGACTTCGTGGCTTTTCCCAGGAAGATATTTAAGCACTTGTGCCTTTTTTCTTCGCAAGACAAAAGGTGTCATCATAGTCTTGGCTTTGTTAATTGCTTGTTGAGACAAGAGAGGATTGAAGTCCTTCGAATTATTAAGAAGTGCAGTTTTGTTGAAGAGGCCTTGTAAATCCTCGCGCTTTTCCACAAATAACCCCGGAAGCATGAATGCCAAGAGTGAGACCAACTCCTTTAAATTGTTTTGGAGCGGCGTACCGGTCAACAACAAGCGGAACCCGGCTTTGAGTCTCATCAACTTGTTGTACCTTTCGCTGCTAGAGTTCTTCAACATGTGGCCCTCGTCGTACACTATCATGTCGAAATTCTGACCACGCAAAAACTTGAAGTCGGAAGCAGCTCCCGTGGCTAAGTTGTAAGTGGTGACAAGAACGTCAAACTCTGTCTCCGCCAATTCGTAGCGTAAATCCTCACGCTCGGCTTGCAGTCCATAGTACGCTTGCACGACCAAGTCCGGACAGAATTTCTGGAATTCTCTCAACCAGTTTTCGAGCGTGGAAGAAGGTACGACAACCAAATGCGGGCGCTGCTTTTCCGAGGTCGATTTCAAATACGCCATGAACGAGATCACCTGACACGTTTTACCTAGCCCCATTTCGTCTGCGAGAATACATGAGAGCTTGTTGTGGTAGAGCAAATGTATCCAGTTGATACCGACTTGTTGGTACGTTTTCAATTCAATCTCAGGCGCAAGAAGCGTGGGTTTATGCTTCACGTACGTGAGTCCTCTCTTGTTATTTGCCAAGTCGTCGTCGTTCTCCTCGCCTTCGTCTTTTTCCTCGCTATTCTGGCCAAGATTAACATCCACCATGTCTAATTCTCCCTCTCCGGTGACTTTGACGCCCCATCTGTCCATTTGGCGCGAGATCAAGTTCCCGTATTCGGAGCACTTTTTAACTAGTGAGTCCACAGCTCTGTAGCCCTTCAAGCTAAACTCCGTTCTCTCGATGATCTTCATCCCCAATGGTTTTCTTTGGAATTTTCTCTTGGTCTCTGGCTCGGGAGTCTCCTCCTCAAACCTGTCTTCCGAAATCTCATACACGGACTTGAAAGGGCGCTTCGCCACGATGATTTCTGCCGTTCGAGGTGGAACATTGCAGATTTCACAGATGTCTTCCACTGGGGCTTGGTTAAGAAATTCCAAGATTTGTGTGTCGATCGATGTGAGCCCTGATGAGTATGGGTCGTCTTCCTCTGCAGACATGTCATCACTGAACACATCTTCCTCGAGTTCTGCGTCACTCTCAACATTGACAATATTTTGGTTTTTGTTTTTCTTTCTGTTAGCCTTGATTTTCTCCTCGAGAATGTCCAACTCATCGACGTCAACGACATCTGATGGCTTTTGGTTCCTGAACTTGAGGATCTCGTCATCTTTGAACCCAAATTTCTGTGAAAGATCTTCTGCCTTCGTCCGCACGGAAGACTTGGAATTTTCCAGTGAAACACCGGATGGCGGCGTTCTTTGCGAAGTGGCAGACCCAGGCGGCGTATCGGTAATAACGAGATTGTCCATGCGGTCAGCCCTGACAAGCCTCCTGCGCTTCGGGTCTTCGCCGCTCGACGGCGACTTCTGGAAGAGATAGTCGATCTTGGGTTGCTGTCTGTTCCTGTATTTCTCCAAGATCGAGACTTTTGGTTTCAGAAGATGCACCTTAGTGTCTGGAGCAGCTGTTTTCAGCTCAACTGCAGATACACTCCTCTTCTGGCGGGCTTTCCCGGCCATTTTGACTGGCGAGGCATCTTCATCGTCGTAATGTTGCGTGGCGGGCAGTTTGGGTCGCTTTTGAGAATCGTCCGGGGAAGGAGAAATGATGTCCTCCCGGCTGTTTTCGCCCTGTGGGTTTGCTATGGGCTGAGGAAGCGAACCCAATTCGTGGGTCCGGCGTCTATGCTCCGCCTCCTTCATTTCCTGTCGCTTCTTGTCTTCGCTCAAACGCTTTGCCTGTTGGCTTGCATCGTATTGCTGTAATCTTTCGTTCAAATGGATGTTTTCCGCGAGCCACAGGCTGATGTCTCGGAGGTTTCCCTTCCCTTTCACCATGGCCTTGAACAACTCGGCCTCCGAGAGGTAGTAGAAACGCTTGCTGATGACGGGCCAGAACTTGTGGGCGTAGAACCGTTTCCGCATCTCGATCTTATGTTTGTCGTCAGGTCTGTCGTCTGCGTTTCTGTGGCCATTGGCCTGTTCGGACCCATTATTCCTGCTGATGGGGGACGAGCCGGGCACCTGTAACACATCACGCCCGCTGACCTTCTGCGGCGTTCCCTGGGTCATGACAGAGTTTTCGGAGGAAGTCCAAAGAATGCAGAGTGAGAGTGTTCCTTGTTCCCCGGGGGATCTGGCGTTGCAGTTGGAAATCTTCTTTTCCTTTTTTTCTTTTTTTGATCCACTCAAAAGCGCGTTCGATAAGCGTGAAGAGGATGAGGCCTGGCCGCGGCCCCGGGAGCGGTGGTGGACGCGGTCTGGGGCGTGGCAAGCGAGAGCTGGCCCGCTGCTGATTTGGCCGGCTTGGAACGACAGTGACACAGAAACAGATGTACGAAGAAAGCGTGGGGAGCATTCTTGGCACCTGCTCCAGACACCTGCGGCAGCTTTCTCTTTTTTTCTTCCCGCCTGTGCTTCCCTTTTTTGCTTGGGCTGTTGAGCCACCCTGGGGCTTGCGGCTGCGGAGCCTCCAGTGAAGTGACGGGAGATGCCCCCAGAACAATTCGAGATCCCGCACCAATCGGCTTTTTGTATCTTGGGAAACGGCAGCGGCTCAGTGCTGAAGGGCGGGCCACGACGGTTTTCGTCGTCCCCATCTTTGTCGTGATTGTGTGTCTGGTTTGTTTCACCTGGGGGTGGGGCCCTTAGAGCCAAGGCCCCGTCAGTTACTTTGCACGGCGCCTGCGTTGATGCGGCGAAACAGAAAGTTGCAACCACCCGCCAAAAATACAGAAAGAGGCAGAGTCCGGAAAGCCCCACTGCTTTCGAACGCCTTCCGGTGCAGGTTTCCCCCGAACCCTTCTTCTCCGCCAAAAACCACCCATTCACGCCGCTTGCCGAAGCCCGAGTCTCTGCCCCGTTCCCTGCCATGTGTTGCACGCGACTGCCGGGTGTGTTCTCGCGGGACAGCTGCTGGGCACCGTGCGCATGTGCAGTGGGCACCACCACTATACGCATCCAGCACTTGGAGTAGAGCCCGAGGTGGGCGGAAAGAATAATCCACATGCGGGAAAGCAAGCGGCAGGAGTGGTGCTGGCGCCCTTTTCTTGGTTTCCGTCCATCACCAGTTTGGTTTTCCCATTCGCCGCGGCTTGGAGGTGCCTCATTGGTACTCCGTATACCAGAGACTGTCCCTCTAGCTCCGGGCCCCAGACTGCAGGACAAGTCCACCCAACTCAGCTCTTCCCGATGCCGTTCCTGATTCTAGCCTGTGGATCCAACGGATCATGCCAATTAGGACTCGGCAACGACGAAGACCACGATACTCTACAACCGGTTTCCGGCCTCGAGGAGTTTGCAGGCGTGGCCCCGAAACTGTTTGCCTTCGGAGGTAACCACACCTTTGTCTTATATCCGGGGGGACAGCTCTTTGCCACGGGCGACAACGAACACGGGCAATGTGGCGTAGCCTCGCCGTCTAGCCTACGAAAGTTCGCGAGAGTGCCGGGAGAATGGAAGGCCGTAGCCGCAGGCTGGCAGTTCTCCGTTTTGTGTTCCATGGAAGATGAAGTATTCTGCTGCGGATATGGGCCGAAAGGCGAGCTCGGACTCGGCCAAAACAAGACCCTGGCACCGAGTCTTGAGAGATTGAGCCTACCGGAGCAGTCGCTTGTCGACGATATCAGGTGCTCAATCAATCACACGGTTGTGAAACTTGCCTCTGGCACTTTCATTGGATGGGGTGCTTCTAGAAAAGGCCAGCTAGGACGGCAAGAGCCAATCTTGACCGTATCAGGGAAGCTCAAGCTGAAGCCGGTAGTTTGGGAACCCGCCACTCTACCATTTGAAGCAGACGAAGTCTGCGTGGGGCGAGATCGCACGATTTTGGTGTCAGCAGGCTCAATAAAAGTCTGTGGCTCTGAGGCTCGAGAGATGAATGTCGAGTCGCAAAACGTGAGAGCCATGTGGTCGTCCGTCCACTATCTACTCGGAGACAAGCACAAAGGAGAAGAAGAAACCAAGAAAATCTACTCGGTGGGCAACAATCTGCATGGCCAGTGTTTCGCATATGACCCTCCAAAACCCATACGAGACTTCGAAGTTGGCAGCGAGCATGGGTTGGTCTTGCTTTCAGACAACACGGTCTACGCATGGGGGTGGGGCGAACACGGGAACTGTGGGAGATTGAAAGACGACAACGTGACTTTCGATTACCTCAACAGAGTCTACGATGGCGCCGATGAGGTGGTCAGAATAGCCGGAGGTCTAGCGACGACATGGGTCGTGGTGCAGAGAGATTGAGTTTGGGAATTCTTGGCTGCTTTTTGTTTACAAGCTGTTCTGCTGCGTTTGAGTGAAATGTCACGGTGCTTCTTCCCCATATTCATCTATGCATGGAAGTGCTCGAAGATGGAGAATATGTCCACCGTGGTCAATCTAGGACGGTAGTATCGAAAGCTGCCAATTGCCGAAGCTGCAACAGCCCTCTTCTTGAAAAACATCCAGGCTACGAAGTTTGAAAGTTTGCTGTTATCCAGAGTCTCGTGGCCAGAGCTCAAGCCGTTGTGCCGGGGTCACGGGGCACGGCAACTGCAAAGAGAAAAAGACAAAAACTGCCGGAGACAAAGAAAGACCGAGTCGGGGAGCCAGGGAAGGCAGATTCGGAAATCCCCGAAAAGAGGTATCCTGAAAATGTGAGAAGGTGAAGGAAAAGAAAGAAGTAGGAGGTGAGGCCAGAAGAGGAAAAAAAAGACTCGAGAATCTTCTCGATCCATCTGGTTGTGCATGCAGTGCGCTCACGGCCATTCTACTTAGGGCACAGCAAATGAAGCCCCCCACCAGAGCCTACCAGCGGACTCACAGCCAACAATTGTCCAAGAGGCAATAGAGGGAAAACAGAAAGAGCAGTATAACAGAGACTGGAAGCAGCTCGGAAACCCGCTTACAATTTCACCGTTGAGACCTTGAACAAAAACCTGCTGCTAGAATTTTTCATCAAGCATGTTTGGTGCGGTTTGTTCAGGCAGACCCATGCAATTGGCTCAGCAGGTCGAGCCGAATAAATTTGTGTTCAGCATTCCGAATGCCGGCAATATCAGTCACGTCGCCGTCTTCCTCCTTCCCCAGACGGACTTCGTGGACCCAAACTTCATGGCCTTGGTGTACTTCCAATTGCCGTCGCTGCCCGAGTTCAAGCTACTAGGAGGACTCAATCCGAACAAACCGTCCTCCATTTTCCGGCTAGACAACGCGGGCCAGAAATCGTTCTCCCACGCTCTAGACGAGGACGATATCATGAATGACGCAGAAGTGCCAGCGGGCGACGACATCGCGCTTAATATAGGCATCTCGATAGAGCCCATCCAGGAGGCAGAGGTGCTCTTACTGCAGGAGAAAAGCAGGCAGAAAGCAATCACTCTTCCTCAGCAGCAGGCTGCGCCCAAGGCTCCTCAGGACATCGCCACCTTGGCCAATCAGATCGTGAAACATGCCTATAACTATTTGGGCGGGTTTATAGATGCGTCGGGGAAAGTGCCCATGAAGGTGTTTGATAACTGGTGGGATAAGTTCAAGATGAAGTTGGCAAACAATCCAAACTTTTTGAACGAGCTAGATTAGAGAATGGCGTTTATTAAGAACTTTCTTAGAACCTCAATAAATTTTTGCAGTTTCATCGGTATGAATGCATTTTTTTGAATTAAAATACCGATCTGAATCGGAACCAAGTGCTTGTGACATCGGCAGATCTACGAGTCTAATCACAACAACAAGACAGAAACACCGGCCAAAGCAGCACCGATGATCATTGGGGCTTGGTGGCCTCCCATACCCGCAAAAGACGACGATGAGTCCGAAGAATCGGACGACCCAGAGGACCTGGAAGACCCGGACGAGCTGGACGAACGTGTAGTGCTAGCTGGACGCGAGGATCTGGAGGACTCGGTTTCTGCTGCCGACACAGCCGATCCGGCAGAAGAGCCCTCCTGTGCAAGTGAAGATTCAGCTGCTCGTATAATCAGATTGGCTGCGGCCGTCTGGATTGAGAGTGCGCTGTAATCGCTAAAACCGTCACCGTACCCACTGAATTCATTGAGATTATTCTCGCTGTTGAGCGCGTTGCGGAAGTCACTGTAGTCGTAGTTAGCGGTCATACTGGAAAGCGCACCTTTCAAGCTACTTTCGAAAGGAGCGTAGTACGCGTCGGACAAGCCGATCGCAGACTGGACGTTCTTGTAAATGGATTCGTAATGAGTTTCAGCCACTTTTGCGTAGCTCTCGACCCATTTGTTGAACGCCGCGGAGTCTGTGGCCGAGATTGTCGTGAAGTCGTTGAGCAAATCAGACATGGCGTCGGCGGCAACGAGGGCCGGGATAGCCAACAAACAAGAAGCACGGGTGAAACGCATTGTGCTATATATATAGAAGGGTCAAATTTCTGGGGATCCTTGAATTTGACTTGGCGGGACAAGGTTCACAGCGGGCCAACACGTCTTTAAATATACCTTTGGCAGGAGGCCCCAGGGCCATGTGTGGGTGTGCATGCAACCCCGACCTGAGGTGCATGCTGCAAGAATGACAGATCTGCGCATAGAAGCCCGGGCGCGATACGAACGGGGTCTCCTTTTGTTCTACCTCTTTCTATGAAGACGGCTCTGAGAGGCTCTTTGGGGAGCATGTGCCCAGCCCGCCAGAACAGGGTGAGAAACGAAGCCAGTGTATACGACAGACGCGACGTCCTCGTAGTTACGGCGAGATTCGGCAAGACGCTTTTGCGGGCGGACACTTGACCATCCTCAAACCTTGCGGTTCGCCCGACGCTGGGTGTTCTTTTCCAAATGCCGTTTCAGCAGCCTTTTAAGGGAACAGACCGGGAGCCGCCAGTATATAGAGGGCCTCGCGCCTTTGCGCACGCCATGCGCAAGAAGCTCGTTTACCCCAAAAGGAAAAAAGTTGTGCACAGGAGGTGAAGGGTGAGCATAGCGAACTGGGGCCCGCGTTGTGCGGGGGCTGCCGCATTCACGTTCTGTAGCGCGACATTTATTTCGCTTTTTACTGCGTCCTCAGAAAATCTACACGAGCGAGAATGCTCATTTACAAGGTTACTGCTATTTTCAGGTAGACTCGCTGACGGGCGAAGTGATGTATTATTCGACACAAAGCATGTTCTAGTGCAAATCAAAAAGCATGCGTGGATGCTCACAAGAGTGGAAACACCCCTGTCTGCCTTCCGGCACTTGCACAGTCAGCCTCAAAACACAAGGCACCTCAGACCGGGAACACTGTGCACGAGTTCAGCTCGGGCGGAATTAAGGGCAGATAGTGGTCAGTGTTGTCACCACAATAGTGGAGATGTAACACATGTCGGCTGGATCAGGCTTGACCTTGTAGCTCGGTCTGATAGTAGTGATCGGCGCCTCATAAAAAAATTCATCGTCATCATCCACTTCGTCAACTTCGGTAGAATCGTCCAGATCGTCCAGAGACCCTTCTTGCTGGCCCTCTTTTTGTGCCTTTAGGTTTTTTTTTTGATTGATGTATTTCTTCAATTCTGGACCGAGCGTTCTCCTTTGTTCCTCGGTCAACTTGGTAAAGTCAATATCTTCGAGCCCAGGCAAGGAGATAAACTCCGGTGCGCCTAGATTGGAGTAATACTTCAAATAATCAGACGCAGTCTCAATAACACGAGCCCGAATGTCGTCTTCACCATCTCCATTGTTACCTGGGAGAGCTGAACTTTGACTTGGTCCTGAATGTTTGTCCATGGCCGAGACTACGGCCATAGCGGCAGAGAGAATAAGGAGAAGCTGCATCTTTTGAGTTGGTGGTTGGATTTGTTTTGCAAGAAACGTGTGCTATGAAAAAAACCAAAAAAATCGCATCTACCTCTGGGTGAATATGGAGCTTTTATACTGTTGGATTGAAGCAAAGGAATGACTGTTCATTGTTTCGTTTTGTTGTCTTGTGAGCAAAATTAAACAAGAAGAAACAGAAGAGTGACCACGCAGAACTCCTTGGTTTTTGTGAATAAGAACAATGGAACTCACCCATTTTTCTCAGCTAAGTTTATGCCGATTCGTCGAGCCGGCGCCAAATTGGAAAATTTTTACTTCCATGGGTGCTTGGCAACTGGCATGATTTTCAGAGTATTTTGTCTCGTAATAAAACAGAAACAGAACACATGGCAAGTGTAACGTTGCGGACTTGACGAAGGGAACAATTCAAAAAAATATCACGAACTCCAGTAAAGCCGCGCTCGAATTGAAGTGATGGCTACATGAACAATGCTGACGTGAATGATCATTCGCGGGAGACCGGCAGCTCGAGGGCCCGCGATGAACAAGAAATACTCAAAGTTTGCTTTTGTAGCCTTGCTTTCTGGATGACCAATACAATCATAATCAGGAGGACGAGAATACGTTCAGATCGTATACAATGCAGCAGGCTTCATTGATTTGCATGAAACTGAGCCGCGTGCTGAAAAATTTCTTGACAAAAGCGAGCTCTATTTTTTGCTGACATTGTCATCCCACATGATTGGGCTATTAATCAGACAATGGATTGGCTCTTTGAGTTTCAACGCAATTTCAACTTCTTGTAAATATCACACTATTGTCCATAATAATGTGATCATAAGCTAACAATTGAGAGGTGCATATTCGCTGTGCAGACATATTCAACAAAGAGCTTTTCTCTTTCAGAGCCTTGCTATCTGGCAAGACGTTCCTAGCATAGTCTGGTTTTGAGAGAGTTCTCAAATGACCAACGGACAACAGTGACTTGAACAATGAATCATGATGCAATTTTGTCTCGAGCGAGGAGTATTGACTATTTTGAATATTATCGGCGAGACACTTCAATTTATTGACGGTTACTCAGTGTGACAGTTTCGGTCCACTTAGCTGCCTTGAATTTCAGTGGAATGTCTCTTGACAATGGCTCAAGGCACTAAAAGACACTGCAAAATCTCGCGGATCTGAACAAAGAGACAAGCTCAATACGACCCCCGAAAGTAAACATGAAGCATGGAATCGAAATGAGACACATGGGAAAAGTGCGATGCTATACTGTTTGTCCCAACACAAATTTCCTTTCTGTTTTATGCGGATTACGTGACCTCTTATTTTTTTTTTTTTTGATATGAATGGCCAAATCTCTTCGAACAAATGCTGAGCCATCACGCTCGCTTCCATAAGCGCAACGCCATCGGCTTTTCTTGGCACCTCTTCACAAAGGGCAAAGTTTGATAAGGGTTGAGTTTGACCAGTGCATCGGGAACCGTTTATCCAAAAAAATCTCAGCACTGCTCGGAACCTGGTAAAGCTTGCTGAATGACTCAGGCTGAACATATGCTATGTACCTGAATTTTGACTCAATGAGTCTTTGGCTCACTATAACAAGAGGAGATAGACGCTGTATGGAGGGGAGTTTTTGGCTCGTCGCTTTCGTGAAGCGAAGCCAGCGGCCAAATATCCTTCTTTCTACAACTGTTTGTTTCTGTCATACAGGAGGAATTTTTACATCTTTGACAATGCTTGTGCTCCTAATTGAAACATTTGAGAAGACTATGGATTTGTGCTACCGATTTTCGATCATCAATTACGCTCGCTTGCTTGTTTGCCTTCAACTGATACAGCGAGCCAAAAGATCGGAATCTTTTCCTTGGAATTTACCGATCTATGATTAAAAAAAAAAGTATGTACATTTCCACCTACTCAAGTATACACACGCGAAAGACAGCTTGAAGGTGGTTACAATAAGAGGAAAAATCCAGCGGCGACTACTCCACCGAGAATCGCCCACTTGTCTTGCCTAGTTGTTACCCCAGAACCCAGAGATGCCGTGCCATTCGTGACGTTTCTTGGTGCAGTGCTATTGCTCTTTTCATTTGAAGAGCCACGAGACGGAGCAGAGCTTTTTGACAGGACACCAGAAGAGCTGGGGCCAACTGCAAGGGATGTGTACATGACTGTGGAGTGCCTGTCAGTGGAGGCGAGAAGGGTGGTCGTACCCCCGGCACTTGCCAACCTCGCTGGATTTTCTTTGTCTCTTTCTTCACCAGCGGGTGAATCAATCCGATGAACTCCCTTTGAATCACTCCTTAACAGATCGAAATGAAAGACGTCAAGTCCCGATTTGTGGTCGGTATATTTCTCGAGCAAGCTCGCGAACCATAACTTCTGAACCTCGGGAATATTGAGTTTGTCTTGTTCGTCTTTACTCAAACCTTCGAAAAGCACCTCATTCATGTTCCGAGAATAACTACTCCCATCTTTGTTCTTAATTAACCTTTCAAGAACATCGCGATAAAAACTTTTTTGGGCCTCGGTGAAATCGAGCATTTTTAACAGTTCTTCATTGATGTTTCCAAAAAGGATACCATCGATATCGTAGGCGAGCCTTTCTATACCAGGCAGAAGCAAGTTTTCCTGAGGGTTGGTGTCGCCAATATCGCCGGAGCGTCCAGGATTGCCGTTACCAGACAATGAGCCAGGTGCTCCGTCTGACCCTGAACTTTGGTCTAAGGCAGACCCGAGGGCCACAACAGCAGACAAAGCGAGAATAAGTTGCATTTTCAATCGGAGGCTAGGTTGTTATCTAGCAGGTTTCGTTAAGCTCGGTTTTATACTTCAGCTAGTGGTTTCTATACTTGTGTGAAAAATTTCAGCTTCCTTTGTTTCAGGCGGTAAAAGGACACTTTTATAGAGGCAATTTCGAGCGAGGGGCAACCGCCAGTTTCATAGCCGCCCCGCTGTCATTTAGCTGGGAACCAAACAATGGGGACTGTGCTCCGGCGCTCAGAATCAGCATACAAACGACGGCAAAAGTCGCAAAAGCACGCCTGAAAGCTTATTGTACTTTTGGTCGTGTTTTAGAATCCGCTGTTTTTGAGGGACTCCCTTGGCACGGCAAGTGAACCAATGCTTCTTGAAAGCCACTGGGGGCCTGGGGTGAGTTTGAGGATTCTGTTGATGTGAATCGCCGAGAGGCGAGTACGGCAATGCCCGTGTCCGAAACCGGCGAGATCTTTGTTTCTGGAGGCTTGCCACGCCACATTGCTGCAGCGGCATCTCCCATTGTTGGCGGAAAACGGAAAGTCCAGCAGGACGAGGTTTGCGCAGATCTAAGCCCTGAGTGTTCCCGAGCATGACAGACGAATAGGGCAAAGAAGAAAGAAAAAAGAAACTGAGAGAAGCTCGAGCGTCAAAGCAATGAACGACAGTACGTAATAGTCGGTCTCCAGAAGCTCCCGCTCACATTTTATTTCCTGCTGTGTTGCACCACAGGCTGGGGGAAGAGAGGTCTTACCATCTAGCCACGCAGCAAAACGCCATGTGTATACACAGCACCAGTTTGTTGAACAGTGCAAGAGGCACTCGTCGGTACACCTCTGATGAGGTTGGATGAGCTTCTGTCACGTTGTTCCTACTTTTACGAGATCATTCTGAGGTACACCAGGGTCTCATGGGGAAAAACAAAGCCCTAAAGAATCTGCGTGTATCTTGTACTAGATGAACGGCAAATCCAAGATCACATCGGAGACATCCATTGGAACTCAGCCTCCTTTATTGAGGAAAAAAGAGGGCTTAGTGCATGGCTGTGACATTGTGCATCGTGAAGATAGCTGAAGAACAATGGGCTGGTGGATGGCTTGCGTATGATGGCTGCCCTCTCCCATTGGATACGCCTGACCCCTTTTCTGTGACGCGGCGCAAATAGTGTCTTTGCTGTATTCTGCCAACAAGCTGATCTTTTTTAGCTTCCTTTGTATCGTTGCAGGCTTGCAGCTGGTGGGCAACAACAGGCCGCCGCCGCCGGTTGTGGCGGGAAAACATATATCCCACCCTACCGGCACTTCAGTTCAGTTTGTCAATGTCCGGAATGTGCGTATCTTTCCTATCGTGGCCCTGTCAGTTACACGGTGCCACGGCCAAAACTGCTAGCCCTATTTTTGGGAGAGGCATCACGCCATAGGGTACCATTGCTTGGGTGTCTCACTCACCCTCCGACAACTAAAACCGCACAGCCATAAAACTGCCTCTTGACAGATCACAGCCTCGTTTCAAGCGCCCAGACACTGGCTGCTTCACAGGGGGTGGAAATGAGTATAAGTGTTGTTCCATTTGTCTCTTCGCCCGGTGTTTTAGGAAAAAGCATCGTGTTGCAAGGCCTTGCTTAATAGAACCTCGATATCTTGAATGCGAAGCTCTTGTCTCCTAGAAGGCGGGCTCCTGACAACCCAGCCCAGTCCACTTCCCACGAAGATGTGTAGCAATGAATTGACCCGTCACGGCTCTTGCTCTGATTCCAAGTGCTTTGGGTTTCTGGAAAAGCTACACTAGGCCTCCAACACCCCAGCCAGTGGCTGTCCCACCCAAAAGTATGCCACGTGAATGAAACTCAGAGCCCATGACTCGAAATAAGTGCCATATACACGCACACCGCAACTTGAACTCAGCAAGAACCTCTCGGTGGCCAAGCTGGCTAAGGCGCGAGACTGTAACTGAATATTGTAATCTTGAGATCGGGTGTTCGACTCACCCCCGGGAGAGATGTTTTTTTTCTCTCTGTTTTTTTGTATGCACCTGCAGGCCACTCCCGGTTTTTTGCTCCATCTCATCTCAATATTCGTACGGTGATGTACGGACAGCCCAGCATTCTCCACGTTTATCTTGCCACACCATAAGCGCCATATATCACAGACATGCCTTCGAAAAACAGCGTGAACAAGCCACAGGGCAGGATCCTGAAAGCTCACCACAGCAGTGCCATCTCAAAGAAAAGAGCCGCTAGAGCAAAAAACGTGGCACCCACGAGATCCTCCGCAGGTAGATACAACACGGCAACGGCGCCCAGACCCACGGATCCAAAGGGTCTCACGGTGTATACGGGCCCCGCCTCGCAAGGTTTTGGCGTGACCACCAACACGCTCTCGAAGAAAAAAGCCAAGAAACTCGAGAGAAACAGCCGCTATATCGCTCAGAGAAACGAGAGGTTGAACGTCGACTTGGCCGCTAAGCAGCAGGACATGGATATTGACATGGCCCCCGTCGAGAAGAGGGAAAAGAAGCTGAAGCCGCAGACGAACTTGGAGAAGGTCAAGCAGGCGCTCTGGGCCGCGGTAGACGACCACAAGTCTGGTTCCATGGCAGTGGAATCCACGGGCGAGGGTACCACTATCGGAGTCCAGGCTTTCTAGTTTTTTTTCGCTCGGAAAGGGACGAGAACTACCAGGCTTTGTGGGCCCACAAAGGTCTCAGATACTCGGGAACCATGAGGACCAGTGACTCTGGCTCATTCAGAAGGCCGAAAGAACGAGTCAGACTCGTCTTATCACATGTACACTAGTCAATACAACAGAGAATTCTTGTGCAAGATGTAGTGCACCAAGATCTGCCTCAAAACCAGTCTCAAGATCTCTCCTAGCCTGAGAATTTCTGACGAAAAGCTCTTTGTAATTCAGGAAGAGTCCGTGTAGTTCTCTACCTAGATCTCTACCTTGATTTCTACCTAGATTTCTACCCAGATTTCAGACTGGTTCTCAGTATAGATCTATTGCTCAAGGCCTGCTCTCTGTGTGAGAGGAAAACCATGGATGAGCTGCAAAAACAGTCTTTATTTGAAACCAGAAAACCCTCCAAAACCTTACTTGATCAAGATCAGCATTAGATCTATTCAGGCTGTGTCCACAATCCTTAGAGGTTCTGTATGTTATAGTCTATATAGATGAAATCAACCAGGCTTTACTTCTCAGTGTAAATACCCTTGATCTTCAAACTATTGTTCACCGTGTCTCTCATAAAACTTATGAACTCCACAGGTTCAGGTGCAGTGAAGCATGATGTCCCTGCAACAATGACATTAGCACCAGCGTCGGCAGCAGCAGGCACGGTTTCCCTGCCCAAACCCCCGTCAACTTGAATGTTCAACTGTGGAAACTTTCCACGCAATTTCTCCACTTTTGGCATCATGTCCGCCATGAACTTCTGGCCGCCGAAACCGGGCTCTACAGTCATGATAAGCACCATGTCCAACTCATCACCCAATTCGTAAACCACGTCAATGGACGTGCCGGGTTTCACTGCGCACGCAGCCTTCATGCCGTTCTCCTTGATCAATTTGATCAAGCCCAAAGGGTCTTTGGTGGACTCGTAATGGAACGTATACTGGTCGCCGCCCGCCTTTGCTATCTCCGGAACCCATTGCTCAGGATTGGCGACCATCATGTGGCAGTCGAAGAACGTCTTTTCGGAAGCCCTGGGAATCTCTTTTCTCAAGCTGCTTATGATGGGAGGTCCTAAGGAAATGTTGGGCACGAAGTTGCCATCCATGACATCGATGTGGAGCCAGTCGGCGCCCAGATCGTACATCCTGTGACACTCACAGCCCAAATTGGCGAAATCCGAGGCGAGGATTGAGGGCGCAATGATGGCTTGAACCATTTCTTATCAACGTGTTTCTTTTTTTTGGGATCGGCCTCGTGTTCGTGATTCCTAGACGAGAAACAAATGGGCCGTGAGGGAAGATTC
Organism: Metschnikowia anglica; assembly: GCA_030573055.1. NCBI lineage: Eukaryota > Fungi > Ascomycota > Pichiomycetes > Serinales > Metschnikowiaceae > Metschnikowia > Metschnikowia anglica. Next base: position 33,882 of record JAJMCP010000046.1, read on the forward strand.
TGGATCGGCGTGGGGGAGGGTGGAGGTGCCGCGAATACAGTGCTCTTGCAACATTGAGTGGGGCCAGGCGCTGGGAAGATTGGCTGTTGCGGGCCAGAAGAGTGCGCAACTCTGCCACTTTTTGGGCCGGCGCAGGTGTGTGGAGGCGCGGCGCGGATCTGAAGCCGGAGCCAGGCAGAGGGTAGTAGACGCAAAGGAGGGGGCCAATTTCTTTGCGCTTTTTTCTCATTTCCCCCTTTTCGTGCTTGGGGTCGTCTTGCCCGCATGGCGCCTTGCGACAAGTAGCCAAATCCTTTGGGCCGGCAGTCTCTCCGGATTCTTTGGCAAGCACTTTCCCTCCTTTCTTCCCACTGGAGCCATGATGCCGCGCCTGTTTCCGGAGTGATAGACACGAGATGCAGGACGTGTACAGTAAGCAGCTAGCCAATCCCAGAACACACTGTGAGAACAATAGGCTGCTATGAAGCCTCTGTCCCATGCAAAATCTTGAACTGATTTGAGTAGGATTAGGGAAAAGGAAGAGAAAGCGATCTACCGGCCTTGGGTGTAAGCCGTGGCCTGCAAAGAAAAGTTCCCAGTGATGGTGCTCATGGCTGCTACCACTGTGAGCGCCAGAGGCTGTATGGCTGTGAGTATAGCGACAGTCGCGCGACGGGAGATGCGCGCTTGGTAAGCTCGCCGGCGGCCGGATGGTGAGATGATCAAGTACGCCTTTTTCGCCGGAAGAAAGTCCAAAATCAGTAATTTGGGGCTGAAAGTAAACGCCGTTATACAAACAGTCATGAAGTGGAAGCTCGTACTGCCGCGCGGGAAATGACCAGAGCTTCGATTTTTACAAGAAGAATCAGGAAATGTGACTTCGCAACAAACCCGCTCGATGCACGAAGATTTGACAACCTTAGTTGGGCACTTGAAGTGTCCTACATGTTCAAACAGAATATCAATGAAGTTGTGTTTCGACTACTTCACCTGCTTTGGCGCAAAAGACGCTCTTCTGGCTACGAAATTGCGTTTTAGTCGGAACTGGGTCGAGGTGGTTTACGCCCTCCTTGAGTCTTGGACCTTCACCGTGACCATGCCATCAGCAATTCTAGGTGCTACTCATTCTCGGCATGCAACGACTGCTCTGAGATCGCCTTCAAAACTGTTATTGCTGGACTAGTGAAGGCAGGCATCAGTCCAGTGTTGGTGTTCTGTATTTCATTTTCAGAGATACACCAGCCATACCCCTATCTGTTGTATCAGGCGTTGCTTCT
>JAJMCP010000047.1:0-32930 GCA_030573055.1 Metschnikowia anglica
CTCAGAGCCGCCCATACACCCCGCCAGTGCGGGTGCGTTTTTCATAAGCCACGCCTCTCGACCCAAGGTTCTATATCAGAACGCTGCGTTTCTCCAATGAAAGGGCTCTAACCTGAACGGTGCTAGAATCGCCCGCATCTTTTGGTAGGTCAGGGAATCACGAAAAGTCTTCACTGCATGCGCCGAAATCAAGAACCTAAGTCATCCGAACATGTCTAGAAGAAAGTAAATCACAGCAGGTTGATCGAACCCTGTATAGAGGTAAGCGAAATTGTGACTATTATTGCAGCAATCACGATGACATCGCTACTACGGGATATCGCGCAATTTTGAAATACCTTCTGAGCGAAGAAAAAGTATGGCAACGCCGAACCTTGATGTTCCGGAAAACTATGATCTCAGGTGAAAATCTAGCTCAGACGCAAGACTTGCTGTATAATTGGATGAAATAATGAAGTTGGCCTCACACAAAAGAATAACGCTAGTGTTAATATTTTGACTATGAGATTTTCGATTCATTGAAAAAAAAACCTCACACACAGCAAACGTGCAAACAGCTTTGCGAGAGGGTATTCGAATTTGAAACAAACAACCACTTTATTTCTTAAAAATCAATTTCTCTTATCAGAAAAGCCAGGAATAATAGTTGGCGACTTTTCTCAAGTTGACACGGCACTCGAAACTCGAGTAAAGAGTATTTTGAAATCGCTTCATTCATCATCAGTTCTGGCTTTAGTTTTGGCATGGAAGACAAAAGGAACTTGTCAAGTGGGAAGAAAATCGCCATTTTGTAGTCATTGACGAATTTGGGTGTTGATTATTGTAATTCTGCTACTAAAATTCTAACATTATAAGAGGCCGCAGTAAGTAGTGGCAAGAGCGATTAATATTCTTTGCCTAGTAATTACCCAATATAATTTTGAGGATCATAAATAAGTCAAAAGACAAGATAGCATTAAACACTCTCCATCAAACGACAACGCTTCGGAAGGGTTCTTGGAATAATTTGATTTGAGAGACGGTCGAAAAAAGAGGGACAATCATGGACGCCATGAAAACTATTCCTTTCATCAAATTAAGTAAGATATTTGAAATGGCCAACATTGAGCGGAGTTACCACTCAGCTGACACAAATATAGTCGTCGATAGGCATTTATTCAAGAGAGTTAGACAAGATAAATCTTTATCAGTTTTTATCGACGTGGCCACTCATCTAGACTCGTCTAAAACTCTAAAAGTGATGAATCACATGCTCCCAGACTACATCTACTCTTTCAGTTTGAATTTATATTCAATATTCTAAAGGGCAGACCTCAAGGTTGGAACCCGACGCATCAAGTTACTGCCAATAATGGAACATCTGTAGGCGAAAACGTACGTCTTCAACTGGTCCAGAGGTATACTTCCTAAACAGCTTTGACGCCTAAGGGGGTATTAAAATGTTTTCAATGAGATGAAGAAAATTTACATAAATCTGATTTGCCTCTCTCGTCTTCTTGCAATAACAAGGGCTGATGACTCCTTGGAGTTGTATAATTTTAGCAGCTTAGTCTCTCGACTTGGCCTAACATGTCCGATAATGGAAGATCTAGCAAAGGAAACCGTATGCGTGCCTTATATTTTGGCGATATTTTACAAAATATCACTGATAAAAAGGTGCTGATTGAAAAGATTTTTCTTCTAGGGGTGAAACTACTCAAGGAATCTGACGCAATTCTACGGATTTGTCTTTCGTGCTTGGTCGAAGCGAAATATTAATATTTTTCTTTCAATCCTTTTTATTTACTTGTATACATGGTGACAGGCATGTTGGTATGGCTCGCAACAAAGCAGAATAATAAGCTCGATAAAATAATGTAAGGGAAAAATGCATTACATGTGCAAAAACAGCAAGAAACTGAGAGGAAAGACTTTACGTAAGGGCATTCACCTTGGTGTTTTACAAGACCTCTGAGCATAAGCTGCAAGGGAGCAATTTATCATTGCTGCAAGAAGTCCTAACCAAGGGGACCAAAAATTCGACTAAGGATTCATTTACTCATGATGAGTTAATGCAATTAATTATTATTGATCAGCTGTTGCATCATAATCATCAAATAATTCAATATACTTTTCGTCACAGCGATCGTGAGGTTGATGCCAACTAGCCAATGCCTTATCTCGCTCGACGGCTCATTTCTCATGCAGTCATTGCCTCGAAAACAAGACTCATAAACAGTCAGGATTTATCCAATATGCAATTGTATTCAACGCCCTCCTAGGTGGGAACAGTTGCAAAGCTGCACTAATTAAAACGGGGAGTACTGGCCGCTAGTCTTCAATATCAACCGGGTCTATCGTGGGGCAAACGCAAGCTTTCAAGGATAGCCTTCATTTTTCAAAGACATTTGTGCGCAGCTGCAACACATGACGTAGTTGTTTCGACCCTGTATGGTGACGCCTTGTAAAATGGATATTAAAGGTATGTCATCTTCCAGTATTCTGAAGTTATAAATTTTTTTAATCATTGATTCATAACAGCGAAAGAAGGAGGCAGAGTGAAGAATCATTTGTATGACCTCAATCATCAAAAACTGATAGTACTCGGGGCCGAAATTTTCCAGGAATACAATATTGCTTCCCACATAGCCTTGACAATTGTCTTAGCCAGATTAACGGAGATAATGACGGCTACCCGAAGAAGTTTGCCTGAACAGATTGCAGCTTTTACCACGATGAATAACAAACTGTTCAGACCTAATTTGGTAAATTCTCGTGTGCTTGTATCAGCAAAGGAAGCTGGTTGTCTTATTGGACAAAATGGAATCGTAATCAACTCTATAAGGGAAGAGACTAACACAAAAGCCGGAATTTCTAGATTACAGTCCGGATCTCACAAAAGAATCCTAACAGTGAGCGGAAATATTGATGATGTGGCAAGATCCCTTAGCTATTTTGCCCAGGCCTTAGTCAATTCATACGTCGAGGCTCGGTTGTCATTCCATAACTTTCCCCTCAAGCAGTTGCTGAGGATCCCCATTATCCAAGGAGAAAAGACAATATTGAGATTGCTCATCCCGAATGCACAAACGGGATCATTGATTGGCTCTCGTGGTGAGCGTATTCAAAAGATTCAGACGAATTGCAAAGTTCTGATGATTGCATCCAATTCATTTCTTCCAGGCTCTAGTGAAAGATCGGTGGAGTTACAGGGTACCGTTGATTCCCTTTATGACGTCTTCAATGTGATCTTGCGTTGCCTCATCCAGGAACCTCTCTCGATCAAGAATACGAAATACTACGTTCCTGGTTTCAAGAATTCGCAACAAGAAGTCATCTCCAAAGGGGACACCACTCTCTCAATCTCGTTTCCTGACGAGTTTGTAGGCGCGTTAATTGGGAAAAATGGGACTAGAATACTGGGGGTACGAAAAGTGAGTGGCGCAATGATTGTGATTTCAGATGTAAATGAAAAAAATGAGAGAGTATTCGCAATGACTGGAACTTGGCGTGCAGCTGAAAAAGCAAAAAGTATGTTGTATAGCAATTTAAAGCGAGAGGAACAAAGGCGAGCACACGAAGACATTTCAAAAAACTTCCAATAAGAATTCTTTGATCCAATCCTAACGCAGCAACACACTTATTCGCTTTTGATTTTTCAGCTTCGATTCAAAACTCTGACGCCTGATCTTCACCATGACATACTCAATCTGCGTTTCGTAGTCTTCAAGCTACATTCTCGGTAGTATTTGATATGTTACATTACACATGAAGTACATGGATCTATGACAAAACCCATTTCAACATCAGTGTCAAAAATTCTACCAATCATTGGAACATGCAATACACCGGGCTAACTCTTCTAAAACTTTGGTGTCGTGAAGGTCGAATCCACATGAGACCAAACAGTCTATGTCCAAAACCCCCACCGTTTTTCCACTAATCACAATCGGTATGACAATTTCGCTTTTTGTCTCTCCATCACAGGCTATATGTCCTGGAAATTTAGTGACGTCAGCAACCAACTGAGTTTTTTGTTGCGCTGCTGCAGTGCCACAGACACCTTTGCCGAATTGGATCGTTTGACATGCTACTTTACCCTGAAAGGGTCCGAGTATAAGCTGGTCCGGAATTTTTGGGTCAAGCACATAGAAGCCTGCCCAATTTACAGGAATATTGAGCTGATGGTAAGCATGCCAGACGAGAGAGGAGGCGTTTGCCAAATTGGCCACCCAATTTCTCGTCTCTGAGGAAAGCGCAATGTAAGAGACAATCACATTGTCGAGAGTGTCCGCTTTCAGGTCTGTCTCGAAATTGGAGTAATCAGCGTGATTTTTGTGAGCTGCCATCTTCACCATGGTTCACCATAAGTCTCTTTAATTCGCCGATGTGAAGTCCCAGTTCTGAGCCCGAGTCGCACACCAGTGAGGTATTGCCTACTTCACACTCCACTAATGGAGACACAGCAGCGATCTTTGAAGACGCTTGAGTTTTCACCCACTCCCCCACCAAAACAAGACCAATACTTTTCTCATATTTTACCCTTGCCCTTTTTCCCTCTGGAATCTGAATATAAAAGGGATAGACATACGGCTGAGCGAAACGACTCTTTTCAAAAGCGCACGTGACCGCGCCGGAGAGCTTCATGGTGTTCCCAACTTGAACTCGCCCAGCCAAGGAAAGAAGGACGTTATTATTCGCTGGGTTTATTAAGTCGGCTGGTGACTGAACAGCATTATCAATGTGAACTGTCGCTCTAAATAATGAAGAAACGGATCCAGAGTTGCCGTTTACGGAATTAATGCATTTTGATAACGCGATTTTTTTTCCCAACGTAAGACTTTTTGACAACGTTGATGGGTCAAAAGTTTGCAAATACCACGATTTTTCTCTTTTTTCATAATAAACGATTATCAGCCTATCTTGAGTCATGAAAGTGTTACGCTTATTTTTCATGAGAGACCCCACTTTATCATTCCTGAAATCACTTATATTTTGAATAATGACCTTATGAAACGTCGAACTTTTGATTGGTCGCTCAAGTATGGCCGTTAATAGCTGGCCCTTATCAGAAAGCATTGCGCTTTTAATTTTCGCAGCAAGACTTCTGCCTCCCAGGGCGTCTTTTAGCCAGTTATAAAATTTGGTCCTTCGGGGTCTCGCTTCCAACAGATTGGTGAACTTTTCGGGAATTTGAATGCCATTATTGTATTCTAAGGTATTGTTTTGATCATATGAAGCGGTAATATTTTGAAAGAAGCTCGAATTCTTCTCGATCGCCCAAGCATTTGCAAAAATGACACTCACAATCAAATAGGCAACTGTAGCAAGCTTTTTCATAATGACGTTCGTAAAATGAAAAAAAAAACCTTAGCATCAAATATTCTGACGAAGAGATTGCCTATTTAATGTTGTCTACAATTTAAGTCGGCGAGTGATGACTCTCCCCACCAATTCCCAGCGAAGTACTTTTTATGTCGGGTGTTCGAAGTCTGTTATGCCGTCAAATATCAAATTAGCAAGTCTTTCACTGACAATTACCTTTTTTTCTTTTTTCTTTTCTTTTTTGGCCATATTGGCGACATTCAGTTTTCTTCAATGTGATTAAATGCTTGCGGTCAGTGCTTGCTTACAATTGTTTAGCGACGGTCTTTCTGCATACTCGCTGATTCGTAGAACAGTCAGTGGAGAACCGCTACTTTCACTGACAACGTAAGCTTGACTAAAAGACTTTTGAAAAAACCTTTGATCAAATGACACAAGCTCAATCGAGAATCATGATAAATTTTGAGTGAACCGAACGCATACTGTCTTATGGACAAGAGTTTGATCATCTCTCTGACTACTCGGCAACAAATATTAAGTGATGCTATATGTAGACCAAGACTGCACGCCTGCCATGTGTCGTGGTATTGTAATCGAGGCGGAACAAATCGCTCATTCTCCAGAAGCATCGTCGCAGATCATCACCCTTTTCAAACCGAGTGAATGTCGCCAGGATCGCTCTCCACCAAGCCATGCTGGGTGAACCTACACACTTTATGGATCAATTCAAGCGCCTTCTTCTTTCAAGGGGAATTTCAAGGGTGAGAATAGATCGCAGTGAAAATGATGCAGCAGTAACCCCTCGGTGTTCTGACATGGGGCACGTAAGCTCAACAGAAGATCTAAACACAATAGATGAATCAAATTTGGCTGTCGCTTCAGGTCGCAGAGGAGAAACGTACTGGTTGAGCGAATTTTTTGCCCTCAATCCCGATCTTTTCTACTGTTCTGAAACTTTCAAAAACTCAATTAGGTACCTATCCTTCGATCCTAGAAACGACTTGTTTTTTACCTATGAACGTATCAATGAGACAGAAAATAGAAGAAAATTGACCAACTCACAAAATCTGGTGAACAAAGAGGCGGCTTTGTCCAGTCAAGCGGGAGCAGAGAATTACGAAGCTTATCATGATTGGGAGCAACACGATATCACAACCAGTAATGAAATTTGCCCCTATTTCGGCTCGATCTCGACAGATAATCTTCACATAGCGTTTGGCAATGGGGGCGTTTACCACCCACCACAACCCAAACAGTCATCAGTGAATTCCGGTAAGGTCAGTCAGTTGCTCGAACTCGCACCAGCTGCAAAATTTCGCGACCTGATTGATCTTCAGTTCCAAAACATCAGGCGATTGAATGGCCTCACCTCCTCACTTAAGCACAAAAATAACTTATCATCTATAATAAGGGGGAGAGATAGCGTTGATTACTTGCTAGTTTGTTGCCGGTCTGAAATTTTGGTGTTCGAATTTGATGAATGGCTGAATGGCCCGAAGACAGAGCCACTTTTAGCGATAGAAACTAGACCACTCATTACATCAGTAAGCGACAGGATCTCGCTGACATGGCCATATTATCCACACACTCTTAACACGTTGATTACGCGCACGGACTGGGTAGATGGCTCGGTTGTAGTGGCTTGCTCCGACGATGGTAGGATTCTCATTTGGCATGTTGAAAATTTTTTATGCCAAATTAGGTGTTTGAAAGCGAAACCCGATCTTCTTTTCAACAGGCCACGGATTGAAACGGACTTCTCTCTCAAATTGGATGCATCTGCTTGGGGGGTTGATGTCCGAACTGCTGTCGATTCTGAGGGCTGCAAGCATCATGTAATTGCTGCTTCTGGAAACACTAAGTGTGTCACCTTATTTTATTACCATGTGAGACTGAAGCTGTTTTCGAAAATTGTGACACACCCACTCCTACACAACATTCCAGAAGTGACCTTCATTTCTTATACAATATCAGGCCACGATCATCATACATTGTTGAGCTGCGGAACTATTTTTGGCGAACTCATAATCTTTGAGTTTGAATTCAGACAGAAACACACCTCAAGAAGAGACTCATTCGCAATTGTCGACGAGGTCACTTTTAAGACCCCTACTGTCATTCGAAGAACTTGTCTAGGGTCCGATTGCTGGACGACCAAGCCCATACATTCAAAGTTTTTCAAAAGAGTCCAATCTTTGAGAGCTATGACGGGTGACTGTAGTATCGATGAACTTACCGAAAGTACTAACATCTTAGCAGAGTCTAAGATCATTTCTTCAGCTTTTCAAACGCGTTTTACTGCTGATTTGGGTGTTGCAACCCATTGGCAATATTTTGAGACACCAGTAATTGACCTTGCGACCCAAAGCCATACTCGCAAGGACGAAGTTCTATCAGCCACGTTTGCCTCATTGCAAGAACAATACAAAAGAATGCGCCTTGTTTTGAAAAAGTTGTACAATAACGGTGAAGAGGGTAATGATGCGACCATGGATGGAATGTTTCTAGCTGTGTCTACGGACAAGAAACTTGGCCTCTTTCGAGCCGACACCCTATTTTGTGCGGCTGCAACTAAAGCACCTTTTAATTTGCATGAAAACATGAGCGAAGACAACAAGTGGTGCAACAGAATACTGATTACTGAGATAATCCCCGAGCTTCTGGTTTTCATAGCGGTGACGCAACTAGGCTTGGTAACAGTTATGAGGTTATGTGAGCATCGTGGCGTCTTCGGAATGAGACAAGAACACTTATTCCCGAACTTACAAAGCCTTGTCTTGCGGGAGGGCGAGTTTCGCACTATAATTGGCATGAGTGTCAGAAATTTATCTCCTCTGGAACATTTCCCCCGCTTTATTCTCTACGTCATATATTCCGATGGCCTTACTTTGTCATTTCATCTTCAGAATCGCATATATGACTGAGCCATACCAAACGATTAGCCATATTTCTCGCTACCGACCTGAGAAGTGTTACATTTTGCATACAAGCAATTGCAAGATTCTAGAGTATGTTTGTATGACGCAAACTTACAGCAATTTCAGCGAGTTGTCTTTTCCGCTTAGTCAGCTCAGACCGAACTCGCTTAATGATTCGATTTGGTCTTTAACTGCAATTGGTCTGAAAGTGCGTTTGATATGTTCATCCTCGTGATGCCCGAAATTTGTGCCGCTTTGTCCAAAGCATTGGCTTTTTGATGTGATGAACTTTATGACAGCTCTATTTCTGACTCAAATCGCGAGACAATTAATGACTATGCATCCTAGTTCGGTTGCAATCAACTCCACGAAAGCACATATTGGTGAGTGCTTAATCTGAAACTTCTAGCTAGGCGATTACTTGTGCTTCAGTGAATAATCATCGACGCAGCAGTAAATGATCAGCCAATTTCAGCTATGCAATTATACTGGCCGGGAGACTTGCAAGTAGTCTTCTTCCCAATCAGCTCATAAGCTTGATTGCGAACTCTAAAAAACCTTGATTCGCGGCTGTCTGTAAACTTTATCTTAGTTTCCAGAAAACCGTTATATAGGTCACGTGATGATCTGCCTTGATGCTTGATTGATATTTCATGCAAGCGTGCAGACCGCGCCCTTCTATCCCTTCAAAACATCCAGGAGTCGCGTTTAACATTCAAATACTGATGGGGCATTGCTGGTCAAGTTATCTCCCTTTGATAATTATTGCAATATGAATTTGATGCGATTGGGCATTCAGTCTCGTAAGACAGGCATCAAGCCGAAAGACAATTTGACGAAAGACAAGCACGACATGGAAGACATCGATGAGTTTTTCAGTGAGTCAAGTTGGTCGATCTCGAGAATCGGGCCAATATCCGACGAAGGTAATGCAAGCCCAAAGCTTGAATCCAAGCCGGCAAAAACATTGGGAGCTAGGCGCCAGCGTTCCGTTAAGCCTACCAAATTTTCGCCCACGCTCGCTAATACAACTTCAGAGATAATGATCCATCGAAACAATCGTATATCGAATCCCTCGAGTACAGCCCGCGTTCTAGAAAGTGATTCACCTCGGGTCCCTGATAATGAAGAAAGCTTCTTTGGCGATCATAGCCCGTCTTTTGGAAACGAACTTGAAAACGATTTCGAGAACGATTGTCTAGATGACACTATGAGTACTACGAATGTCTCTAATTCTTATCTAAACCATGATGAAATAAATCGCCGACGTTCTCTCCCGGATAACGAATTACCGCTCCCAACCGAGAGAATTCCAAGAACAACTAAGAAAGAACCACCGCAGTTTACGAAGTATATGGCATCGTCGCGGCCAAGCAAGAAGGTGGTCTCACCGGATGGTGAACATGAAGAGAATATCGACAATTTTTCTTCCTCTAATGATGAAAGTTTCTCCGAACTGGGGGCCATGGAAAGCCAAAATTCTGAAAGTATCTCCCAGTTTGTACGCGGTCATCAATTGACGCAGAAGAATATTCGCTCATCCGAATCATTGCCATCGCCTCCTCCGGAAGGACTACGAAGATCAAAGCGAACCAAAATTGCCCCATTAGCGTACTGGAGAAATGAAAGAATTGTTTACACGAGGGCGCGTGAAAACATTGGTGACCCAGACAATACATTGAATCGTGATATTCGTAAGGTTCCGTTGCAAGAAATCGTTGAAGTTATACACGTCCCTGAAAAGCCGAAGCAGGGATCATTGGGTAAGGGACAAAAACGGATAAAACCGCAACATTTCTTGCGTAAATCAGGAGAAAAGGTCAAATTGAAAGAAGGGGCATTCGATTACGCCTTTGGCCCAGAAATTGAGGGTTCCGAATGGTTTGAGCAAAAATCGTTGGAATCAGAAGTTTTTGAGAATGATGAAAAAATGACGAGTAGGATAATCGCATGGGCGCCTGATGGAGGCAATTTCCAGCTGCCACTGCCGAAGAAAGGGGGGCTGCTAGCCGCAGAAAACTTTCAGGTTGCTTCGCTTTTTGACACGGACCTGAACACCTTCGCGGCTGGGCTACTTGACTTTCCAGTTGATGGTTTCAAAAGCTTGAGAACCACGGGAGAGTCTCTGTTCATCTTTCATGTCGCGCAGGGAGTGATTGAGGTTACGTTAAATTCGAACAAATTTGTTGTTATCAAAGGCTGTTCTTTTGAAATTCCTAAGTTTAACATCTACAGTTTCAAAAACATGGGACAAGAGTCTGCGAGACTCTTTTTTGTACAGTGCCAAACGGCGGAGAATTAATACTTATACAATACTCCTTTCCAAAAAAAGTTTCTCTATCGAAACGCCATAAACAAGTTACTTTAGTCTTTACGTATAGAAGTAAATACAAGGGCGCATCACGGAGGCAAAATGCCTAATCTTTCCAAAAATTTAAAGTTGGGTGATGCCATTCGTTTCAACGTCATAGTATGCAATCATTTTCACCTTGAACTCAGAAGCAGCAATACCAAACTGTTTCAAGATTAAAGCCTGAGTTACGTTTAATGTATCACCCTTCTTACAGACGACAAACGGTTCGTCAAGGTAGATTTTTCCCGACTTGATCTTTGTGGGGATCTTGTACTTATTTCTTAAAGTCTCCTCCAAGGAATGAGACATGGGCACATCTTCCTCAGTTGAAATTTGACCACCTCTGGAGTAGATAATACCCTCAGGAATTGTGAAGTCAATAGGAGACTTAGATTTTGCTCTGCTAAAATCCGCCTTCGAATAAGCCGTAAAGTATGCTGAGACGGTGTCTGGGCTCTCATTTGTAAACAATAAACCCGGAACACCACAACAAAGCTTAGAGACCTTATGAAGACTATCTTTGTATTCTTCCTGTGAATTGTCGCCGAGCGCCTTCTCCAAAACTCTTCTCTTACCCAACAACAATTTGGAGCCGACCCAATCTGATCTAATATCTTGCAAAACAGGAGTTCTCACGTCATCTAATTGTAAAACCCACAAATATTTAAATTGGTCAAGAGCTTCTCTTACCTCGTCAAAAATGCGAGCTTTATTTTCTTTGCCTTTTTTATCGGTTTGAGCCAAAGTGACGAGCTTGGAACGTTTTGATCTAGGCATCTTGTTTTGCTTAAAAGTTGTAGGAAATAACAGGATGAGATGAGCTAGCTGCACAGGAAAAATCCTCATGCGCTTTCCCCGTCGTGCGTTAAGATCATTTTTGAAATCTCGCTTCTCCCCTCAAGAACTTGCTTTCAAATGACCTGCGAATTCTTGCACGAATTATCTTCAAAAAATTGAACCATAGGGAAGTGTTTTGTTGATCTTGGAATGTTGATCATTTATGTGCTAAATGAGTGAGCTGAATTTTTGTCGATCTCTTTATCGTGTAGTGCTTGTCTTGCCAAGGTGAGCAACAATTACCAATGAAGAATGAGTCGCTCGATGATATTATTCTCTACTCGCGGCGCAAACAAAATTTGAGATACGAATAGAGAACAATTATCAAATGATTTATTGATACAATAACAAAGAGTTGTTGTAACGAGCTCAACTTGTAAGGATTGGAAAAGAGAAATTACGACGGCGTTGCCCTTTCTGCGATTTCCCTGAATTTCAGACTCAGAACGTACATCGAATTTTGGTGACTTAAAGACAATATTCGAAGCGAAGAGAAAAAGAATTTAAAATGAAAGACTGAGAGACTTCAGGAAAGGTTGAGCTACAAGTACAAAGTGATTAAGTCACCAAATTAGCAGGCCAAATCGTAGGTGTCGTTCGCTGTATAAACGCTTGGTACATAAATTCTGATTCCTTAAAAAATAAGAGCACTAAATTAACGTAATTGCTTAGATTCCAGCAATGCTAATTGAGAAAAATGACTTCCTAGATAAGTTAAGCGATCATTCCAAAAGGATCCTTCTTAAATTTCAGTATGAATTCTCTTTATTTTTACATGTTTGTCTAAGCCTAAATAATTCAGCAAACGCTCCCTTGGTTTGCGTTCTGAGAGATTCCAGCCCAGAATAACTAAATCCTTCTTGATATTCCCAACAATTCGTCTCTCAAAACTGACGATATGCCTCATAATTACCAGTCACCAGGAATTACAGGCTCTTTTGGTGAGGGAAGGTTTCTTTCGTACTTTGATCCACCTGGCCTCAAAGGGGGAATGTAAGGATCTGGATGAGCATATTCGGCTAACTTTGCCCGAGCATTTGCAATGACTAATTCTAATTCATTTGGGTCCAGGATATGTTTGTTGCCTTCAAATTGGGATCTTATTCTTATTGTCTCTTGTCTGTAAGACTCAAATTTGAGGTTTGAATCAAACGCAATTCTCAAAGCTTTCCGAAATAACGCTGAGACCCGTTTATTATTAGCCTCCGTGAAAGGGAGAACAACCTTGGACATGGTTGTGTATTTGAATCGTATGGCAAGAGTCTAATATGCCTTTAAGGACTCTTGGAGCCATCCACCAATGCTTCAGCTCTTATTGGATGAACGCGTGTTGGTGTACGGGTTTTGCTGTCGTCGCATTCTTTTTCGATGATCTTAGCTCATTTCCTGAATTTCTCGCGCTCGACTGTACTTATTTCGCTTTATTATAGATCTAATGCTCCGCAACGCTCATCAAACTTCCTAAAAAGGACAAAATCAATCTTCCTCTCACTTCATTGATATCCTCTGGAACTAACCAAATGAGAGCGCCTATCTTTCTTGCGATGGAGATAGCTAATCTAGCATTAGCGTATTTTTTTTCTTCTGTTGCACGCGCGCCTTGATACACCAAGTCGTAGTCAACATAACCAGGTCTAATACCGTTTAAAACATCAAGTAGATATACAGCATTCGACAATGAATGGTCGCTGAATGACCTAATCCTTGAGTTTTTACCACCTTTCGCGACCTGGCTATTTGCCCATTTCAAAATGTCCGCATCGGATACATTCTTTCCATTTCCCAAGCTGGACAAGGTGTTAGTGATGTTCCGCCTCATTAATTGCCACACAAGCCCTAATGTCAACAACTTGTTACCATCAACGATATCAGATCCATCTATTCCAACCAAGGAGAAATAATTAGCTTTGCCTATCTCTACCCCATAGTTTGTATTTTCCAAGGCCTTGAATCTGGACATCTCACTTCCATTTGAAGGCTTTTTATTGATGTGTTTCATGGAAACACTACCCGGCAAAACCTTATCAAAAGCCTGCAAGAGTACTAATCCATCTTTCAAATCTTCAAAGAGAGATACTATTGGGGGGTCCACGTCCAACGAGTTCAACCAAAGAGTGAATACTCTTGCTTCCCTTTCCCCTTCAGCATCGAACTCTTCTATGTCTGGGACCTCGTGTTCCTCCACTGGCTCCAACCCGGGATAAGTGTTGAATAAATGTGCCACGAAAGCAAGATTCAACTTGGGATTACCCGACACCAAAGATTTGGCCGTCAAATACTTGCGAACACCAATTTTGTCTGCGTTGACCAAAACCTCTTCAGCACGTTGTATCAAATCGTTAGTTTGCAATGGGGATAAGTCGCATGCTTCCGGCTGCAACTGGTTTAACAAAATCGTGTAGTTCTCACCATCACTCACATCCTTAGAAAAATTAGAGACTCTTCTTGTTGACCCTGCATTCTTCAAATGATAATTGAACCAGCGCAATAGAATTTGTTCGGGTGGCAACCTCAAGAATTGCTCTAAAGTCTCGTCGTCTTCCAATAGACGATACAATTCGGGATGATGCTTAATATCGACTTTGGATAACAATCCACGGTGGATTATTTGCCAAATCAATCCTAAAATCAAATGCTCCTTTCCATCAATGATGTCTTCTGAGTGTACATTGACAACAACACATCCGATCGCCTTCGCTGAATTTATCACAATGTTGGCATTCTCGGACATTTGAAAGTTATTGAGAGACTTCTTCTTGGCGGTAGGCAAGTTCAAGACACGGGTGTCAATTGTATCAGGTACCGAATCGTTGATCAACATGGATAAAACCAATCCGTCCCGACATTCATCAAAAATCTGAAATGAATCGGTATTAAAAGGTAATCTTTCGCCAATGACTGCGTCTCCAGCAAGAACGGAGTTAACATGACGAGTGAAGGCAGATCTCTCCTCATCATTAATTGTGTGAGTAGTGCCTGATGTCTTTCCACTTATAAATGTTTTGTTTGCAGTGTTAGCTGTAGCGATAGGAGCCACACCTATGAAGGCTTTTCCCGGACTAGTGGGGACAGGAGCGTTGACATCTGCGCCACCAGGACGAGTTCCTGCCGGAGCTAGATGTGTCATGTTTGCATCTTTTGCTCCGCGATCGTTCAACTTCAGAATTAAAGCAACATAATCTTCCAACTCGACATGACCAGATGCGTCGACATCCACAGTTTTCAATGTTTCCCGTGTCTCATCATAGGAGTATTTTCCGCCCCGCGAAACAGAATTGATAACGTCCTTTTTTTCAGCCCATCCTTTATCCTCAAGATCTATTTTCCTGAAATCTTCAATGATTCCAAAAATGTCCTCTTGTTTCATGTCAGGATGTTTTTTTTGTAATTTTAATACATTCATCTTGGATGGAAAGAAAATGGATGATTACTTGCTAGAGGTTTCACCTCTTGTTGTCATGCGGGGACCACTATTGCTAGGGGCGGGAGATATTGGAATCAGCACGACCATTCTAAATTGAAGCACAGCCCTATGATCGCGATATTGACATTTAAATTTAGAGGTCACATTGGCATCTCGATTTGTTGTTCTCGGTGAACGTTCTTCAATGCATTTGTATCTGGAAAACAGCGTAACAACTAAAGCCGAAGATAGCTAATTGCTGCCTGATTTTGTCACGAGAACTTTTGAAACGCCCAAATATTTTGTGAAGTGGTGACTAGACCTGGGCTATTTCAATCAATGGAGCACATAGAACGCTCTTCTGAGATCAATCCGGCTAAAATGATGAAAAGTACCTCTGCTGACTGGACCCCTTCACATGTTACGAATAATGAGCTTCCGGATATAAACTTCGAGCAAGTTCAGCTCCAATTTGATCTTCGAAATCAGATGCTTAAACTACTAGTCGAAAACAACAAGATGTATCTTTTGACTTTAAACTATGTCTACAGAATTGATCTTAGTAACCCTTTAAGCGTCTCACGAGTCTCATGCCCCGGAGAATCTATGGATAATCTGAATATAACAAATGCATGGTTGCATCCAAGTGGCGACTTTCTCATAACTCAAGTGAATTCAAAAAACCACTTCATTTTGCACAGTTCGTATTCGCAATTCAAACCACTTACACGCTTCAAAGGTTTGCCGATTGAATTCGTGACATTTAGCCAATCTTTAGATTTTTATCAGACAGGGGATTTTGTCGCAGCGACGAAAGAAGGAACAGTTTATGTGGGGTCCATCAAATGTCATAATCCATCTACGCAAGGAAACAAGCGAGATGATAAATTTGTGAGAGAAGTTTACAGTGCGAAAGATTCAATAAGTGGGATAATTTTCTCGGACAATTTTCGGATATTACTGCTTTTTACCTCCGATGGTCGCAAAACTGACTGGAGTTGTCGACTGCCGAATGTGCTCGATCTCATACAAGCATTTCGTCAAACACCAGCGGAGCAAAAGTTCTTCGAGGCTGACGCACTGTATCAATTCCATAGTTCAGGCTCATTCTATTATTGCTTTTCAGCAGCCTCTGGCCAAATATATTCGAACGACGAAGATGTATCAACGACTGCGGGCAAAGCGATTGATTCGGAGAGAGACAAGGTAAATCTCTGCTATCAGTCTCTAATAACAACTGACTATTACTTTTTGTACATCGCGTCGGATGGCAAAAGATTGATTGTTTTGAGTAAGCTAATGCATCGGGCTCCACTCGTCGTATCTTTGAACCTGATTATTGGAGATGAACTGGTTTTAGGAATTACGGCTGAAACGAACGGGCAAACGCGTTGGCTTTTCACACAGAATAATATTTATGAGATTATAGTTTCCAATGAGTCTATTTCAATGTGGCATGCATTTTATAAAATGGGGAAGTATGAGCATGCCTTGAAATTGGTGGAGACCAGTAACGAACCGGCTGACTCATGGCCTATAAAAAATTTCATTTATATCAAACAAGCATACGAATTGCTACAAGAGGGATGTTTTGGTCTAAATTTCTCACACGAGTCTATAGTCGAGCAAGAACAGCGGCTTAAGTGCTTGAAGAAGGGAATAAGACTACTCGCAAAGCTGCAAGAACCTTTTGAAAAGGTAACGTTGATGCTATTGAGCGTAAATGACGAAAAATGTTTTTCCGTCTCATCATCTCGGGAATTGTTGAGAGAATACCTTATGCACAAAATCAATCAACCACAGCGTGTTGAAGAGAAAACGAACACCATCATCCTCTCCAGTTGGATAGTGAAGGCGTTTTTGGAGGCGATACAACAGATCGAGTCTTGCATGTCAAGTGGATCCTCTTGCGATTCTCATTCAATGACAGCTCGAGGTAAGCACATTAATCAAATAAGGGATTTGGATACATCATTGTTCACTTTTTTGGAAATCAACACTCAAGTTGTGGATAGCAAAACCATATATGAATTGATGTTGAAAATGGGTTTTGAAAGCAGGCTTATAAAGTTCGCGCAATTATTAAAAGATTATAAGTACATTGCCTATCGATACATTGAGAACGAATCATGGCCGGAGGCAATACAGGCCATGAAAAATTTTCACTCTCAAGATGTTCAGAGCTCCAGTCAAGTCATCGTTGATGTCTCTTCTTTCTTGTTGTTGAAAGCTCCAGAAATCACCGTTGAATTTTGGCTCACACTTAATGATTTTGATTCTGAAATGTTATTACCAGCCATCCTCAATTTCAACGAATTCCACAAAACACTTCCTTATGATCAAAACCCTACATTTCAGTTTCTCCTGAAATTGCTACATGACAAAAGAATAGCCAGTCCGCTCATCAATAATCAGTATTTGTCTTTGCTTGTATCCCACTCAACAAGCTGCGATGAATCACATATCTCTAGGGACATTATCAAGACCATGGACTTTTTGAGAAATTGCCTGGATGGGTTGAAGCAGAAGCCAGTTTTTGA
This sequence comes from Metschnikowia anglica, assembly GCA_030573055.1. NCBI lineage: Eukaryota > Fungi > Ascomycota > Pichiomycetes > Serinales > Metschnikowiaceae > Metschnikowia > Metschnikowia anglica. The sequence continues at coordinate 17,356 of JAJMCP010000047.1, forward strand.
TGCTGATTTCTTATTACGGTCTTGCTTGCATTTCGAGAGAATTCAGCCTGCTATTTCAATTCTTATTGAGGACTTTAATCAATATGAAACAGCTTTAAAACTTGCTTTGAGTAAGAATTCCCGCATGTTGGGTGAGTTTGTTTTAAGGAAGTTCGACGAATATTCTATGAGCAAACTAAGTCCGGATGCTCCCAAAACACGTTCAAATCAACATGGAATTGATTTGTCGCACCTTGACTTCAGCAGCGAAAGGCTCGAGAACCATCGCTTGAAGCCTCGAAAGAACCTATGGTTTATCTACGCTCGATATTTGATTGACGGTGTGTGTAGAGGCATTGAGTTCGACATTCCAATGATGACAGAGGTTGCCGCGTTTCACTCGCAAGGCGAATATGAACCCTCTGCTTCCCCAAGCTTTGAAAATGTGACAAGTCGCGCGATGGATCTGACTGTCGCAGAAAATACACCTGAATTACAAAGCTCGCGCTTGAGTGGAGTTTTGCGTTATCTATTCAACTTGTCAAAATCATATGGTGGTTCTGCAGATCTTCTTTCATTCAAAGATATTTTGCCCTTGCTTCCAGAGTCGGTTTTAATCAACCACTTCAGGGATGATATCGTAAGGTCGTTGCATCATTACAACGATCAAATAAATCATCTCGGACTAGAAATGCAAGAGTCTGCAGCCACGGCATTGAGATTAAAACTTCAGATTACCGAATCTGATTCGAAAACTAAACAAGGTGAGATATACACCATTATTGAGCCTGGCGAACTATGCTGCTTGTGCCGAAAACTTCTTTTAAAAAAGAACATATTAATTTTTCAGAATTGTCAACATGGCTGTCACAAAGAATGCGCAGCACGATTTTACTTGCAACTGAAGGGCGATTACCGATTCAAGAAACTATTTCAAGATTTCAAAAACTCGTCAGATCTTACTCATAAGCATGCGTTGGATTATTTTTTGATCAAAGCATGTCCATTATGCAATGAAAGTAATCTTAACACAATTGATGATGAGCTTACCGGTTCTGACAGGAACAAGGCTGACCTCACAGATTGGTTGATGTCTCACGTGACTTTTCCTCGCATTTGAGTTTTTTCGCAAGCTCATCTCTCATCTCTTACAACCATCCGCTCGAGAATGGGGAAAACTCAAAAAAAGAATAGCAAAGGTCGTTTAGACAGATACTACTATTTAGCAAAAGAAAAGGGCTACAGAGCTCGTTCGTCTTTCAAACTCATACAGATCAATGAGAAGTATGGCCATTTCTTAGAAAAGTCGAAGGTAGTCATTGATTTGTGTGCTGCCCCAGGTTCATGGTGCCAGGTGGCCTCGAATTTGTGTCCTATCAACTCCTTGATAGTCGGTGTAGACATTGTTCCTATCAAGCCGCTTCCTAACTGCATAACGTTTCAATCAGACATTACTACGGAAGATTGCAGGTCCAAACTTAGAGGGCATCTCAAAACGTGGAAAGCTGATACTGTTCTTCATGATGGTGCACCGAATGTTGGTTTGGGTTGGGTTCAAGATGCTTTCACTCAATCCCAATTAGTTTTAAAAGCTTTGAAACTCGCTACTGAGCATTTGATTCAAGGTGGGACATTTGTGACTAAAGTTTTTAGATCTAAAGACTACAACAATTTAATGTGGGTATTCCAGCAATTATTTGAAAAAGTGGAGGCAACCAAACCTCCTTCGTCTCGTAATGTTTCTGCAGAGATATTCGTTGTGTGTCAAGGTTTTAAGGCCCCCAAAAAGCTAGATCCACGCTTATTGGAACTCAAGGAGGTCTTTGAGGAAGTCAATCAAGGTAAAGTAAACAATGAGGCCAAGGTGTTTAATCCCGAGAAGCACACAAAAAAAAGACAAGGCTATGAAGAAGGTGATTACTTGCTCTATAAGGAGATGCCACTTTTGGAATTCGTTAGAAACGAGGAACCTATAAACATTTTGGGTACTTTAAACAAATTAGTCGAGCCATCTAGCGATGATCAGGAGTGGAAACTCTTGAAAAAATTGAGACATTGCACACCTGAATTCCGGGAATGCGTCAAAGATTTAAAAGTTTTAGGAAAGAAAGATTTCAAGCTTATTCTCAAATTCAGAAAGGAAGCAAGGGAGATTTTAGGCCTAGACGATCAGCCCGACTGTGAGAATACTGACGTCAAAGAAGATTTCATGACAGAAGAGGAAAAAATCAGTTCAGAGCTTGACAAAATGTCAGAAAGACTCAAGCAAAAAAGAAGAAGAGATAAGAAACGTGCCAACGAAATGAAGCAGAAAGAAATAAAGCGCGCTCAAATGAACATGATGACGGACATGACAATTGGTATCGAGGCGGGCCAATCAGGAATAAACACCATGTTTAGCTTGACTTCGGCAGAAAAAACGGGACAGCTCGACGATCTTGTCAAAGGGAAAAGGAAAATGATCTTTAGTGATGGTGCTCTGGACGAAGTCGCCAATTCAGACCTTACTTTTCAAGAGGGCAATTCGGAGACAGAGTTTGACAATTTGGAGGCTCTGCTTGATGATATGTATGAGCAATACAAGCAAAAGAGAGGGGAGAAGAGTTCCAATTTCAGAGCTAAGATGATGAGGGGTGACGCGGATGATGAGCCGTGGGATGGAATTGCGTCCAACGAAGACGATAGCGGAGGCGAGGAGCTGTTTGAATTGGAATCCGATTCTGATGACGACAAGGATTCTGATGATCGAATTCGGCAGATCGTGAGGAGAAAACAAGAGGATGATACGGCAAAACAGGCAGCTACGTTTTTTGCATCGAACCCTATTTTTTCGGAAGTGTGCGATGAAGAATTGCTTGATGGGTTGAGTAAGCCCAAAGATAAGGGCGTGGTGATTTCTCTGGCTGATTCACAAAAACTGAGCTCCACAGATTCGGACTCGGACATGGAGATAATTCAAGCTGAAAATGATTTTGATGAAGAGGCTGACCATGATTCGAATGAGGAAAGTATTGGCCGCCAATTAAAGTCAGCTCAGACGCAAAAAGAAAGAGTTGACCTTAATACTGTTGAAGCAATGACCCTTGCTCATCAAGTTGCACTCGGAAAAATGAACAAGCATGATTTGGTAAATGAGGGTATTAACAAATACACTTTCAGAGATAAAGAAAACCTTCCTGATTGGTTTATGGACGACGAAAAGATGCATTCGAGGGTTGTGAAGCCAATAACAAAAGAGGCTGCTGCCGCAATCAGAGAAAAGATGAAGGAGATGAATGCTCGACCAATCAAAAAGGTGTTGGAAGCTCAAGGAAGAAAGAAGATGAGGGCTTTGAGAAGACTTGAGAAGCTCAAAAAGAAGAGTGATTTGATCAACGAGGATGGCGCCAAAAGTGAGAAAGACAAGGCAGAGGAAATTCTGCGCTTGATGCGAAAGTTGACAAAGAGTAAAAAAGTTAAGCCCAAAACTACACTTGTTGTCGCAACAGGTGGTAACAGGGGCTTGAGCGGAAGACCCAAGGGTGTCAAAGGAAAATATAAAATGGTCGATGGCGTTATGAAGAATGAGCAAAGGGCTTTAAGACGCCTTGCAAAGAAACACAAGAAGTGAACTTGTGTTACTCTTGGCCAGAAGGTATTTCATGGTTGACGCAGAGGCTAAAAGCAGTTCACTACCACTTCATGAGCTCATAGAAAGTTGAAGTGTCTCGTCCATACATGTTAAATGAATTAGGCTAAAAAAACAATAACGCAAATAAAAACATATATAAGAAAAAGGATATCTAAACGATATTCCAGGAAGAGATGATACGAATTTGAAGTGGCTGATAAAAAGAATACTCATTCCTCTTGTACCTCGAGAACTACGGTCGTGTAGCGCACGATAGATAAAATTGTCACAGTTTGTGCGGTTGTCTCATCTTATGCAACATACTGGCTTCTCTCCTTTTAAATTCTCCTTTACAACTGCCCTTAAGAGAAGGGTGTAAAACTTGACCGCGAGAAGCGAATCAGCGAAATTCTTGTTTGAGAGCCAGTCGATCAATCAATCTGAGCTTTTGACTCTTGATGCAGGCTCAAGTTGCTAGTGGATCTCCCGAGGAGCCTTTCAATGGCCCAAATCTCAATATCACTCTTACATGCCCAGAATGTAAAATATTTCCACCGGATTTGATTGAAAGGTTTAGTGAGGGTGACATAGTCTGTGGTAGCTGTGGTCTAGTCTTGAGTGACCGTGTCGTTGATACTAGATCAGAATGGAGAACATTTAGCAACGATGATCAAAACGGCGATGATCCCAGCCGTGTTGGTGATGCTGGAAACCCTTTACTTGAGAATGAGGATCTCTCAACTATGATTTCGTACGTTCCTGAGAATGTCAAAGCCGGGCGGGAATTAAACCGAGCACAATCAAAATCTTTAGTCGATAAAAAGGACAACGCGTTAGCTGCAGCATATGCCAAAATCTCTCAAATGTGCGATGGATATCAATTACCTAAGATTGTTCAGGATGGAGCAAAAGAGGTTTATAAACTTGTATATGATGAGAAACCCTTGAGGGGAAAATCTCAGGAGTCTATCATGGCTGCTGCCATCTTCATCGGTTGTCGCAAGGCCAAAGTCGCCAGAACATTTAAGGAAATATGGGCCCTAACCAATGTTCCAAAAAAAGAGATCGGAAAGGTTTTCAAGATTATGAGGCTGGTTATACAAGAGAAAAATGAAACTAATCCCAACGCATATTCTTTAATAAAGGACAGCGAGCAAACCACACAAACATCAGCTGAAGATCTAATACGTCGTTTCTGTTCACATTTGGGTCTCTCAAACGAAGTAACAAATGCAGCAGAGCACATAGCAAGAAAATGTAAAGGGTCTGGGATCTTGGCTGGTCGCTCGCCAATCACTATTGCGGCGACAGTGATCTACATGGCTTCCCTCATTTTTGGATCCGAAGTCTCGCCGTCAAAAATAGCCAACAAAACTGGAGTGAGTGACGGTACAATCAAGACATCTTACAAGGTTTTGTACGAAGATAGAGACAAGCTAATAGATTCGACGTGGATAGCTAAGGAGAAACTAGAAGGCTTACCTAAGATTTTAAGGGACTAAATGATACTAGAGGCAAGGGCTTGATACCTATGTAGCTCAAATCAGGCATCGACATCAATACTTTGTCAATATTTTGCACGGTTGCAATAGAATAAAAAAAATACTCAGCTCAACCTTATTTTTTTTTTTTCTTTTTTGTAAAAGAGCACACATCTCTTTGCACAGAAAGGGTCCGCAATTAGCTTCATTTAGGATATAAATTGAACTTTAAATCCCTCCCCACAATGCGATACGAAGCGCGCTTCAGACAAAACTCATTAGAAATGCAGGGTGGTTTCGCGCCAACGACGATATCTTTCTCTTAAGAAGTTGTATCACATTATATACTTGTGACTATGCAAGCATTGCCGCTGGAATTTTGTGATACTCTATTTCAAAAGTATGCATCTGCTTTGAATTCAGGTGACTTATTGTACAATGGCGAGTCTGCTGAAATCGAAAGTGTGAGTCGGGAAATCAACAGTTCAAACTATCATTTCCACTTAATGAAACTCAAAAGCCTTGAACATCGGCCAGAAAAAGGCGATGTGAATCAGAATCCTTTTGAAAACCCTGAACCTGAGCTTACAATTTTGGATACATTTGGGATGAATAACGAATTCAGAATCGTTTTGAACAAGTTTCCTGTCATGCCTGCTCATTTTATGATTGTTACAAAAAGCTTCAAATCGCAAGATACTCCATTATCTCCGAATGAGTTGCTAGCAACCTATTCAATCTTGAATGAGCTATTTACAAGTGATAGAAACAAAGAGTGGTTTGCATTTTACAATTGTGGCCCGGCCAGTGGTGCCTCACAACCTCATAAGCATGTCCAATTTATGTGTCTTCCTGACAGTTTCCACCCTTTCGCTGAGAAACTTGCGCAGTCCTCGGTGCATTTTGTCCCCAGTCAAACTCGAGAGCCATTACAAGACGCAAGTTTGCCTTTCGCTCATTTTGTCGCCAAGTTACCCGATGTAGTTGACGGCGATTTCGAGAACGTTCTATTGATGACTTTTTACTCGTTAGTTCAACGGGTTCTTAGTGTTTTAAAAGATCACGATTGCCGGCATATATCCTACAATTTTTGCGCGACGACGAGCTATATGATGTTAGTGCCTAGATCTGAGGCAAAATTTGAGGGTATAGGGATCAATTCTTGTGGCTTTATGGGCTTAATTTTGTGCAAAAATAGTGAGATTGCGAACGTGATGAAGCAAAAAGGTTTCGAGAACATATTGCGTGCTATTGGATTTCCGAGTACCTCTGGCAAGACATCCGACGAATTTCACTACTGATCACCAACATGTATTTATGTGCAGTAGAATATATAAAGGCGTGTGAATCGATAGCCAATCACATGACGGATTTCGCAAACTTCTCACTCGAGAAAGATTTGTTAGCAGACTCAGTTCGATCTTAGTGACATTTTTATAACGAATCATGGCTTCCATCACATCTATTGTTAAGGCATCAGACTGGATTTTGTCCAGACCTACTTTGTCGAAGGTAATCATCCCCGTCGCCAAAACGTTTTGTGCCTACGCCGGGTACAGGGAAATGGGTTTGAAGTATGTATCTACTTGTTCAATTTAAATGTTTACCTAAGCCGATGAGGCTCCCTCTCCGTCCAACTCAAATTGTATACTTACTCAAAGATTCAACGACTTGATTGCTGAAGAGAATCCCATTGCGCAAAAGGCCATCTCCAGATTGCCTGAAGATCAGTTGTATGCTAGGAACTTCAGAACTGTCACAGCCCATCAGCTCGCCTTATCTCACCAATTGTTGCCCCCCAACAAAGCTGTTCAACCTGAAGAAGACACGCATTACTTGATCCCTTATCTCTTGGAGGCCGAGAAGGAGGCTTTCGAAAAGGCTGAGTTAGATCAAATGAAGGTATAGATTTTGCAATCGTTAAACTAATAAAAGCATGATTCACTGAAACGTGGAAGAAAATAGGCATTATGTCTGTAAAGTATATGGAGAGTATCTTCTATAAAGGCCTGAGAGTTCGAACTTTTAGAACATGCCTACTTTGTATTTTCTTAATTGTTCCAACACCAAAAAAGTTACTATGGTGTGAGGGCCCAATCTAATGAAAGAAGGCAACCAGCCTCTGAACATAAATCCTGGCCCTTCAGTCTTGACTGCGTTTGTCAAAATTGACACGGCGTCACCACTTGTTCCCTTCGCATTCATAATTCTGGTTTTTACGACATCTGCAGGGGAACAGACAGTAGTCGCCACAAGACCGGCAATCAAACTTGCACTGAAATGGGTTGACTTTTTGGATGGGTCCATGTGTAGATTGCCAACTAAAACGTTCTTCGCAATATCGTAGGTAACCACTTGAGATGCTGTCATGAGTATACCTCTTACCAAGTTTGGCATAAGGCCTCTGAAAAGGGACAGCACGGCTTCATTTTTAGTGATTTGAAAAATGCCTTCAAAAGCATTCCGGTAGTTTCTTCTCTCTTTGAGGGGTAATGTTGAGTCATTTTGCATCCTTATATTCACGACATCTGACGGATTCCCAACCAAGCCACCCAAAGCTCCTGAAAGCATAGACATTGGTAATAAGGTCGCTGTCGTAGGCATCTGCTCATACTTGTCTTGGTACGCTTCTTTCATGAACTCATAGGCCCCAAATCTCACAGTGGAGTATGTTGCTTGTCTAAGCAATGACGCCGTCAATCCGGAATAAATTTTAAGAAAGCCTTCATCTTTTACGATTTGATATACCATAGAGAATAGCGATTGTCCAGGTTTTGAGGCTGTCTGCAAGCGGACTTTAGCCAAGTCCAAAGGGTGTGTGACCAAACAGGCGGCCATACTCGAAGCCCCTCCATACCAGAATCTGAAATGTTAATAAAAAGTATTCCAAGCTTAAAGAGAGCTTAAAGCATCATTTTGCACATACGGGTAAATCACCTTTTGTTTGTGAGCCGACATTATTCTGATTCACTGAGGGTTAAAGATCAGAGTCACTGCCCACCAGCGACTTTTTTCTGGGTTTCGATGGACACATTTCTCATCGCGGATGCGTGCCCTCACTTTTGTCACAACCCCAAAAGCCAGTCTTGAGACCAAGTATCTTTACTCATTGAATAAATTCCATGTATTTTTAGGGCGTATTGATACCATCTGGCGTGATTCTGATTTATATTGTCCGAATGCTCAATTAACAAATTTATGAAGAAGTCTTGCTAAGTATACGCCATCGAAACTGGTGGTGGAATTGATGAAATTTCAAATGATGTATGTAAAATTGAGAAATGTTGCCTTCGACAAATCTCGATGAGGAGAATCGGCAATTGATTGGTCAGATCTCAGAAAGATATGAACATAAATGATTATTGTCTATAAGTCTATCTGAGTTATGAAAATTCAATGAAATTAACACTCTTGTTTATGTTTTTTTATAGTAATATAAATTCGCCGCAGAAGAGGGGCGCTGCAGTACTGCATGCCACACTACTACCCCTATTCGACTTCTCGTCGAAGCGTTATTGTCAAATACAATCTTCAAGTATGAGTCGTGCTGAAGTTGATTTGCAGATTAGTGTACGAAAGGCTTGCAACAGTGAGGAGGTGCCCCCTAAAAGGAAACATGTTAGAGCGTGTATTGTTTATACCTGGGATCACAAAAACTCTCGAGCCTTTTGGAATGCTGTGAAAATTCAACCATTGCAAAGCAGTGAGGTTCAATTGTTCAAAGCATTGATCATGGTTCACAAGGTTCTTCAGGAAGGTCATCCGAACACACTCAAGGATGGCTACAGGAATAGAGACTTTTTGTACTCTCTTTCAACTGTCTTTCCGAGCACATCAAATTATGGATTGTTGATAAATCAATATGACCGATTTCTCTTGCAGAAATTGGACTTCCATCGCAGCAACCCCGGATTTAATGGGATATTTGAATATGAAGAGTATATTTCTTTGAGGACTGTAAACGACCCGAATGAAGGATATGAGTCCATTTTGCAATTGATGGACTTGCAAGACTTGATAAATGACTTGCAGAAGCACATTTTTGCAACTATTCATCAGTCGCCCAACAATTTATGCAAGGTCAGTGCACTTGTTCCTTTGATATCCGAATCTTACGGTGTGTACAAATTTTTGGTGTCTATGTTACGGGCAATGTTTCAGCAATTAGGCGATGATGATGCATTGAGTGCCTTATTCGATAGATTTAGTTCACAACATTTTGTTTTGAGAGACTTTTACACTGATTGTCAATCCATAAAGTTTTTGACGAGTTTAATAACCATCCCTCGCATCGCTGCCTCTGTCCCAAACTTGAGAATTTCGGACGAACCTCAACGTTCAACAACCGCCTCAGAAAGTCAAAGTGATTTAGAGATCAAACTGCCAGTGCAAGCCATTGGTAGTACAGAAAACACAGAGGTCCCACCACCAATCAACTTCTTCAATGCCCAAAACACCGAGAACTTTGAGCAACTGCGTCAATTGGAGCAACAACAGTACGAGTTAGAGAAACAACGCCAACAGCAATTGGAAGAGCAGAGTAGAAGACAACGGTTGTTCGAGCAGCAAATGAGGGAGCAAGAGCAAAAAAAGTTTCAAGAGCAAGAAGTTTTAAGACAGCAACAGACGCAACTTAGTCAACTGAGAGTCTCGGAATTAGAACAAGACTTGCTCATATTCAAGGCGCAATTTGACAATGACCAAGCTTTATTGCAGCAATACGACACTAGAGTAAAGTCGATGGAATCAGAGTTGCTTAAAATCAATGAGACTGCAGCGCAGCAAATTGCCACCAAAGATGAACAACTCAGAGTTGCAAATGAGCAAGTCAGCAATTGGGCGAAGAAGTACGAGTCTTTGGCAAAACTTTACTCACAGTTGCGGCTGGAACACTTAAATCTTTTAGCAAAGTTCAAGAAAATCCAGCAGAAAATCTCAAGCGCTCAGGAAACAATCTTGAAAAAAGAGAAGTATGAGAAGGACTTGAAGTCTAAAAATCTTGAGCTTGCAGACATTATCAGAGAACGTGATCGTGCGAGATTGGATTTAGATCGTATGAAAGCTTCCAAGGATGTGGAGATCGACCGTCTCCAAACCCAGATCAGAGAAGCAAGTTCTCAAGCTAGCGAGCTTCTGGCGGCCAAATACCTGAAGTTGACTTCAATGATCAGCAAATATGAGGCAGATGTGGAAAAACTTAAATCTGACTTGACGCAAAGAGAGAAACAATTGGCAGCCATGGGCAATGTATCATCGCTCAAAGAAAGCTTGAAAGAAAAAGAAATGGATTTGGAGATTACTCAAGAGTCTTTGGACACTGCTCTCAAGGAATTGTCCATTGTAAGGAGAACGTCTGGAGCTGATCATCTAGTGAATCTTCTCGATGTTATCCTTGCTAACAATGTGAGGAGGGTACAAGACTCAAAGTACGAATTGATGTCGCCGATGCAAGCAGGTAACGCGAATGCGACCCCCGAATATCTTTTGTCATTTTTAGACCTTTGCTCAGACACAGCAACAACTTTTGCACTGGCTTTCAATGAGCTTTTGGTCGAGGGAAACGAGAACTTTGACGAGTCTACTTACACGCGTGTCATTCTTGCCAGCTCTGAGCTCACTTCTGCAATAAACGATTTGATGCTTAATCTGAAGGGATTAAGTAGAAACGTTACATCAGCTGAAGGAGATCAGTTAGCGAGTCATACCACTAGTGTTTTGTCTGGTGCAGAGTCATTTTTTCTGAATTTGGCGTCTGACTCTATCAATGAAATACAATCCGAGGAAGATAAGATCGATTTTGTCATTGACTGCAACTTGCTGTTTCAACACTTGTTGCAAGCCTCATCTTCCTTCATTGATACCTTGAGGAGTAGCCATAAGTCGAGTCTCACAAACAAAGATAACATCGAGGATGTGGTGGATGATAAATTTACCCAAACTGCTGATGTGGTGGATAATGCGTCAGTTTTCCTTCGCAATCTCATGGCTGAAATTGGCGAAGGAAGAGATGTTGAGGTACATGAGTCCATCTTGACAGCTGCACTTGCGATTACAAAGGCCGTGTCGAATTTAATTGCCGCTGCGACAGATTCTCAAGTCGAAATTGTGAGCCGCAATAGAGGTGACAACTCGAGAAGAGAGTTTTATAAAAAGAACAGCCGTTGGACCGAAGGCTTGATTAGTGCATCCAAAGCTGTTGCTGGCGCTACCAACGTTTTAATTCAATCGGCAGATGGCGTACTAAAAGAAGAGAACCTTCATGAGCAATTGATTGTGGCTTGTAATGAAGTTGCAGCTTCAACAGCACAACTCGTCGCAGCTTCACGAGTTAAGGCAAATTTCGTCTCCAAAACCCAAGATCATTTGGAAGCCAGCTCCAAAACTGTCAATTCTGCTTGTAAGTCTTTGGTATCGCAAGTTCAGAACTTGATAAGAATTGATCAGTCGAGCGAAGGTGGCGCCGATCTCAATCATTTGACTCCGTACGAGGGAAAAACGTTAGAGATGGAACAACAAGTTCAAATATTAAAGCTTGAAAATTCATTGGCTTCTGCAAGGAAGAAATTAGCGGGAATTAGAAAACACGGCTACAGTGATGATTATTCGGGTGACGAATCTTAGTGAGCGCCCTCTTATCCTCAATAACTTCAGCCTTAAATTACAGATTTGTGACATACAGACGTTCGAAAATTCATAAATAATTTCCCAATATGTAGACGGAAAAGTTCCAGAAAGTTCCAGAAAGTTGGCCGTTTCGACTGCCTTGGTATACTATCCAGACGTCTAGCGGCTTTATAAATCCGTAGGTTTAGGGGATTTTCGTCGCTTTCTTAACACCATGTGTAATAGCTTTTCTTTGGAAACCGAGAAAAAAACACGCTTGCGAATATTTCGGATAGTAATTGTCAAACGTTAAATAATAACTATGGTCAATGTTGCGTAAACTGCCGTCACTTTCTTCATCCTCGAGTATACGTGTTTTCAACTCGAATACATTATGCTTTTACAACTTGACCACGAAAGCAAAAAAATTCTAGTTCATTACATGACTGAGTGCCTTACTTGTTAAAGCTTTGAATTGATTTTAAGGCAATAATGTTAGACTCAATCAATACCGTCATGAGACATGCATACACATAGAACAAGTACAGCTCGGCACACATTTACCATAGCCCAACTTCGTAAGCAATTTTACGGAGAACAAAATAAAGAAACTTTCGGATTGTAAATTTGTCGCCACCAAAAACAAATTTCAAGATACCTTAGAAATCACATAAGTAATGAAAACTTACGATTGATTCAATTAATTGTTACGATACACGAGTGTAACTCGACATTTCCTCCCGCACGGTCTCCTTGAGTCTATAAGCCGACTTGTAATAAATGTAGGATATAGGCGCATCTGCTGATTAAATCACACTCTTCAATTGCCTTAAAGGTTCATACATTATATGGTGTACGTAAGCTGAATTGTACCAGAAGAATTCAAAGATTCGTCAACCTCTTGAACACATGGCTCCTGTATAGTTGTTGCAGGAGATTTAAGTTGAAGTACAATAACATCGCCTTCAGTTGTCAACCTATTGTGGCCCCCATTGAATGAATTAGGTTTCTATTCCGTTAAAAAGAAGAAAATAAAATTTAGCTCATGCTTTGAAACGTAATTTATCTCTATATCAAAAGGCAAATTCGCTGTGTTAAACTTTAACGTCGATTGAACATACCCAATTGAGAAGTAGCAAATCAGTCTTGTTATGTCTATCGTCAACAAATTCTACAAAAAAACAAATGATAGGAGCAACTATTTTAATTCTTCTTGTAACAATAGTCTACCTATTCGGGGAAAGCCGCTGGGGACATTAAATGCGGGAATTTAGATAAAATCAAATATCGATATCATCCCCTATACATTATAATACTCAGATTCAAACTCCACGATCCCCTATTTTGCCATGCTAAGCGTATGAAAACGAGCTATCACCCGAATGTTTTATGTATTCAGCTCATTCATCGAGGTACCACTAACACACCCACAAAGCCTGACTCACGTAACAAAGATATTTCGGTCATAAAACTTGCTATGTCTGACCTCATCTTTTCGGGCGGTAATATGTAGTAAATAGGACTTCTTTATATTTGTGGTGTACAAGAACTGACGGAATTGCAGTAGTCAATTAATCTATAAAAGATGGATACGCATTGGTTACAGAGCTTTTACTTCCGATACCATCGGGTTTATGTAGCAGCAATCATCACTTATTCAGGTATCTCTTATACTTAGTGACTTCGATGTAGAATTGAACTCAAGTGTTTACTTTGGAAAGGCTAGTTTTTCATAGAATTTGTTGAAAAGATACATGTAGCGGGGTTTGGCCGGGGGGTTTGGGTTGTAGATGTATTGAGGATACACTAAAAAATCTTTTATCTATTTCGTAAATTGCCATTGTTGATGTCAGGAATGATAGCGAGAATTCAACAAACAAGTTACATTTGGAATTATCAGGTTGTCAGTTTTTACGCACAGGTGAAAGAAGCGAAAGAATTCTTAGTACGACGGTAGAATTAAATTGTTTCTTATGAGACTTCTTTTTTATTCATCCAGGTAATTGCAGCTACAAAGTTGTCGATGCGAGATGTTTTATTTGGTTAGCACGCTAAGAGGACCCACCCCATAGGAATGGCCTAGATTGAAGCTTAGGTTTTAAAACGCTTGGGAATCGTGGAAATGGTTTGTACTAGCCAGTGTATTACCACGGCTCACGCTCAGGTTTATATCCCACTTCCTTATAGAGCTCGCTGAAAATCTGTACATGGGGGTGTGGTCTTAAGGGTTCTATAGAACTAGTCGACACCGTATGAAATTAAAGAAAATTGCTTTGTATTTCCGCTGAAGGCAAAACTGCTGTTTCTGACTAGGATATGTTCCTTCTGTCCTGGGGTAAGTCAGCATAGTGATTCGCCTATCCGTTCAAATATTCTACATCGAAATATACTTTCTAAGCTTTGATATGTTATGGTATTGCTCTACGCCTGTGATGTTCATTTGTCATATTTTTTAGTACTGACAAGTATGAATTCATTGTTGTTTGTGCTATTGAATTATCTTGGATCTACGGTGTACTTGTTCTCGAACTGGAAACCCAAATAGTAACTTTGGTCCACGTTCCGATTGCTGAACTCTCTTGAGTAGAAAGTCTGCTATTCGGTTTATTATTTTTTTCGTTTTGCATGGACAGTCAAATTCGTACCAGTTTTCGTAGAATTCATGTTGCCGTATTGTGCTCTATATGCTTTTGAAAGCATTTTCTATTGGATTTATTGATTGAAGTAGATTCCAGCTTTGATGCTCGGTTCTAAACTGAAAAGAAAAAGAATATATGAGGGCTTCGGTAATTTACTTAATGCCTTACCGCGGGTAAGCCTAACAGTGAAAGCATGTAGCGGGTTTATTTACCTTTGACGAAAGATGAACGGGCCTGCCTATATTATGAGAGGATGAAATGAAAAATTGTTTCCCACGTCGAAGATTTATCTCGCAATAAACTTAAAATTGATTTCATTCATTGGTGGTTGCCACATGTTTACATATGATTGCTTTGAGCTGAGTTTTTTCATGCGTATGAGCGTAGGAAGCCTACCTGAACAGAGGACCGAGCGCATAGATTTCTTCTTTCTTGTTTTCCAGATCAAGTCACTTTTTTCTAGATCAGTAACTCAAGCAGGTACATCTTGTTAGCGCAAATAAGTTTAAGTTGCAAGGTCTACAAGGTGGTGTTTTTAGTTTGATTTATTTATGAGTCGTGTGGTAATTAATGGCCATATCTAGCTTTTCCGATGTCGAATGGTAAGTATTTGTACTTCATCATGTGCTGAATTTGCTTTCTCATCGTAAGAGTGAAAAGAACAAAGAAGTACACGAGTAGAATTGGCCAAAATACAGGCACATCAAATATCGGAAAGAGTGATAAAACAAGCGAGATCAATGTTGCCAACGTTCCGTGGAACCAAAACTTGAATTCTGGTAGTCTTCGAATAAATGGACGAAACTCCTCATCCGGTTCAAGCTTCTCATCTCCCCCTTCCTCAAGAGACGATGATCTCAGCTCCTGTTCCAATGATGGGTCAAATTTGGGAGTCAAAAATTGAAGGAATAAGTTGAGGAGGTAAATTGCCAAACTGTAGCATATGATGTACCACCCTTGAGTGACCAAGATTCGAGAAAGGAAAATGAGAAGAAGAAACATGAAGCCTCCCCAGCGGCGCAAGGGGTATGAAACGCTCTGGTCAAGGAGCTTTTGACATGTTAAACGAATTTTCGAAAAGCTGTCAAGGACCGGATTGTTTGTGAAGTCAATCATTGTTCATTGATGTGTGCTTTAAATTTGTTCGACATTTTAGTGAGTAATGTTTCTGCGTGCATACAACCACATTTGCAAGAATTAGGGAGGCGCACGTGATGAGCACGCTTCTGTCTCCGAACAAAGAGGTGCCACATACTAAAAGTC
>JAJMCP010000049.1:0-10100 GCA_030573055.1 Metschnikowia anglica
ACTAATGCGGCTCCGCCTACGCTAGTTCTTGTGTCTCAAAGGTTCAGCTTCCTGCCCGTCTTGGCATGGACGTATCAAGCGACAGATGCCCCCAAAAGTGCCGAAAGCCAATTGCCTTTCTCTTGGAACCAAGGCCAAAATCACACAAACGCACACATGGTTCCCATTCACGGATCCCAAATTTTGTGGAATCTCCGGCCCGACTCGAAGATTCCACTGGCTACCGACCAGTCACTCTAACTTTTGCTCACCAAAGTTACATCCCCAACTATTAAACGGATTCAGGATAAAGCACAACACATCATTTGTTAAATGTGAAACAAGTGGTACCAGGATTTTGCATAAATCTCACTGAAACACACAGCTGAGTACGAACCTAGGTGCATTCTCAACGAGACAGAAGCCTCCAGCCTGAGATGCTCTGGTGCACCTCAGGCTCTGTTTTGATGGGGCAGGCTTACTAAAACAATAAAAGGTGTGGACCAGCACAATTGCAGTAGTCGCTTCCTGGCCCTTTCAAACAATGCGGCAGAGAAAAGAGTCGTTTTCAAAGCAAGTCGTGTTACAGCAACAAAAAAACTATACAGCTATAGAGAAAAAAGGCTTCTGCAGAATGCTTGCTGAACCATCATAGGCTGAATCTCATTGGTATTCGTGAGACCACAATCAATCTTGAAAATCCTCTGAGCCACCTTTCGAGCTTAAGGACCCTCCTTCAAGTCCCTCATGGCTTCGTAGGATTCCCGGGCAGCGGCCCGGAATTCCTTGAGCCCGGGCTCGCTCCTAAAGTGATTGGAAATCTTTACGTAGTGTTCATGATCTTCGTAGAGCTTGTTAACTTTCTTCATGTAATTTTCTATCTCCGTGTCGGGGTTACCATGTAAGTCACGCAAAACCAAAGCTCTGACGGTAAGATCGTAGGTCTTGGAAGTCAATTTAGCAATTGGCTGAGACTCCTTCACCAAACGCTCTTTTGTGAGGGCTATCTCTTTCATGGTGGTGAACATGCGCAGGGCAAACTTGGTTTCCGCTTCCGTTTCCTTAGTAAGATTGGCATCTTCAGCCATGCGGGAGATAGACTTGAGCTGATCTTCCACCATAGAACTTTGAATGAGAAAGCCCTCATAGTTGAAAGTCGTCCCAGAGACATGACTTCTCAAGTTCCCGTTAGCCCATTTGAACCAGCTCTGCAATTTTTCAGCTGGGGTGCGAGAGTCCACTAGTTTGCCACCAAAGGTATCCACGCCCCGACCAACCAACCTGTCGAGAGACCCTTCCTTGCCGACAACATCGTTGCCAGAACTGCTGACCGACTTTTCTGTAACACCACTCGAAACCTGGTCGGCGATTGGTACGGCCGCTACCACTGAGGAGAGAAGTGCAGTTGTAATGAAAGTTAATTGGAATTTCATGTTGATGATTGCTTTGTATTCAACTGTGAGAGAATAAGGAGACAATTGTTTAGAGGTGTTTACAGGCCTTTTTATATTGAGCTAGAGAAAATCGTTTCCTTCCCCGACACGTCGATTTCGAAGTAGGGCACAATTTCAGGATGCTTACGCTTTCCCGAACTAGAGATAAAAGAACAGTACTAATGCATTGACTTTGATGCTGCAGGATTAGGTTGTTGTGAGTGATTACTGCCATTCGCAGTTTCACAATGCATGCACCTCCCACGGCGTGATGCAGGTTCAACGATAGACAATGAAACGCCAAGCTTTGAAGCCGAGTTTAAAACTAGCTGCAAGCATGGGAAAAGTAGTTCTCCAGGAAGCGGGCTTTTTAAAAAAGCTGAAAATCAGTACAAGACCTCAGTTATGCAAAACCAGAACGTGTTCTCTTGCATTTTTGTGCTCTAGTCGGTAGCCTGAGCACATGGCCCTCGTTGACGAGACACAGTATGGGTCTTTCCTGTTGTTAGTAGATGCGATTGTTTGGCTGCTTATAAATACTACAGTACAATGCCAGGATACCTCGTCATGGATTACGGATCATTCCAAAGGCCGTAGCATTGGCGTGAAGAGCCGCACGTATTCCAACTGTTGCAAACGGTTGCAGAAGTGGTGGAGTGTATATGTGATATGGTTACAGATACGATTAGACAACTTTATGTTACCAAAACAGTGGTCTGAGGGCCCAATAATAGATTTTCGTGCTCTCAGCTTGTTTTTCTTGGCTGTCCCAGTATGCTCCGCCCTTGTGATTTTTTTGGTAACTGTTTAGTCAGCGGCTACGGGCACACGCACTGGCAGCGGTGGTTATATCGTTTGAAATGCACTGAGACAAGAGTTGCCCTCCCATACAATGCATCAGCCAGATGTGTAAAGATGGAGGGGGCATACATGTTTTCCAAACGTCTATGGCAAACATTTTGCCGTGCCCACTTCCACCAGTACTGGAAAGAACATCCGATTATCTGCGAGTGAGTGGATACCATGCAGGTCTGCGGGTAGTAGTGAGGCTGCTGCCGCTGCTTTTCCCGACAAGATAAGAAACCATACTCGGAACATCAAATAGTCCGCGAATCTTGCAATATCTTCACTTCTTTACAGACTTAGTACAGCTTGTTGACATAGGGGGCTCTCTCTGAAGCTCGATTTTTTCACTGACTCTCAGTTATAAAATGAAATGATCTTTTTGAAACACCCAACGGCTGGGCGAACTCAGCAGTCTTCTCGGAAACGAGGTAATAGAAATGATGACAAATGATGCGTCAGCTCGTTTAGGTGGCACGCCTTTCTTTGAAGTGGCGCAAACGGGTCCGAGCCCGAACCACCATTCCGAGTTCAACGCGGGAACACAAATTCGAGTTGTCACTCTAAAAATTTTCTCCACTCGTTGGATACACTGTTTCTCGCATTCGACCTGCATAGGCTGTACGCGCTTATCAAGGCTAAGCCACGTTTCATCTGCGAGGCCTCGCGCCCAAGATCTCCTTCCTGTATATGGTCAGGACTAGTGTGCCAGCATTGGCAAGAATAGATTGGTGGGCTAGAACAAAATAAAAGACCAGCCCGCTCAAGGCTCAAGAGAGCGTCTTATCGCAGAGGAACAGCTTGAGGAACGTGCCAAGTAATGTGGGGTCAACAATGTCGACACACGAAATTGGGGCTGGCCCTGGATCCTGAGTCGTGCGCTACGCTTTTGGAAAATCGTCAAGTATTCACAAACACAAAATCTCACAGAGAAAAGACAGAAAGCAAACATGCTCGCTTTCGAAGCCTCGCAAATCTGACATACTTCCAAAGCTCTTTGAAGAGCCAGTAAACAGGAGCGGGAGGGACTTCTTGAAGCCTTTTTTCTGCGGGTGTCGCGCAGTTACGTCAGGGGAAAATGCGATAAACATCTGCGCGGACACCGTCTCCTTGACCAGGATTGGCTTTCTCTCGTTCTCTCTTTGTGGCAAGAGATTTTTTTTTCAAATCAAGAGCGGACGATGTAGTCAGCGCGGACAGCGGATCTGAAGAGCCTTTTCTTTTCTCAATCTGGGCTTTTTCCCGAGATTTACGCTTCATTATCCCGCGAACAAATCAGCATTCCTAGCGAAAGCCTATACGAAGCAGGTCTTACTGAGCTTGCACTTCCGTGATGACTCGAAAGAGAGCGGTGATAATTTTGAGAAAAAACGAAAGCGACCATTTTAAGACTCCGCTCATTAACAAGCTGTTTAGGTCACCAGTGAAACTATGAGAGCACCCGATGTTTTCCCGAAATGACTGGCCATCAGCGCAGCACGGAACAGTATTGCTCATACTGTGCCTTGATACTGCTTAGTGGGCTTGTTTTCCAGACTTTGGTGGCAGAATCCGCATGGACGCTCTTTGCGGTTTTTTCTGGAAATAACGCTATTTGATGGCGGGTGGCGCTTTCTCGTTTGCCTGGCGAGAGATAATGGTACCAAATCCACACTTAAAAGATCGGCCATAGTAGCCAGCTGTTGACTTCAGATTGTTAGCAATGCTAGAGTTACTCGTGCATTTCTGGGAGGGGTTCCAGTACGAGTTCGTAACATTTAGGCGGGGCCGCTTGCTCCGCCTGTCCTCTGCTCTATCTTTATGTTCCTCCTCTCTGCCTCTCTGCCGTCTCTGAACCCAATCGTGCAGTCATCCGCCTTAGTCGCCATTACGACGAGGACTGCTGCAACGACAGTCCTTGAGCTTACATCATACCATGATGTAAGCGACAGCGCGCCCGGAGTGCTTTCTGTGTTTCGACAGAATCCGTTTTTGAGCACCGACATAAAAGGCGAAGAAACTGACACATGTGGATGTGCCGCCTTCAAGAAATGAACCTCTGGGAGTCGATTAGTTTTGACATGGTCGCGTTGACGGGAGAGCGTAATGGCAGCTGTGCGGTTCTTGAAGCCCGATCAACCGCAGAAGTTTCACCAGCTTATTGCCGATGGAGCTAATGAGATGGACATTTGTGTGGAGTTGCTTTTGATTTGAAACAGAGATTTAACCATCCGGCCAAACTTTGTCCGTAACTCTAGTGCCGAGAACTGCCAGCCTTGGTCGCAAGGTCAGATGGATTTGTGAGCTCAACGAGAAGACAAAGCAGCAATATCACGGTGTCGGGAGGGACGAGATTACGCTAGACGAGATACCCGTAGGGAAAATCGTTTTCCGCCTCTGTAATTTGACGCCGATCTTTTTGCTTCGTTTCCCGAGGAGAAGAATGATCAGCCTACGCTCAGAAACGTTGCTAGCCTGCAAAACGTTCAAAAAGGCTCAATAAATGGCCTCCCATTGCAGATTCCTCTGGGAGCTCAGAGAATCTTGGCCAACACCAAGCTCCAACGGACGGAAAAAGAGTTGACAGATGTCTCCAGATTGGACCCGGAGCTAAGCAGAGAGCAACTGTGCATCATTGGCGATGACTGAATTGTTGTGAATTCTCGTATTTTGTCAACAGTTGAGTCTTGTTTCGAGAGCAGCAAGCTCTCTTCTCTCATAGTAGTGGTTTTGGGGCATGAGCCTCCGTTGGAAACTCGTTTTGATCAGTCCCACAGGAGAGGAATCCGATCACTTTCGCTACGAGGCATCACCGTTCCCGTCTCATTGAGCAGATTCTTCCCTGTCACGGAAAGAATTCTGAATTGTTTCCTCAAAAATATTGGCACTGTCGTTGGTGATTCTTGACTTCACCCCGGTCTCAATGTCTCACGCAGGCTGGAATGAAACTGTGTTGAATACCACGCCTTCACATGTCCCACCTAGCCTGGAAATCGGCGGCACTACGATCTGCTGCTTGGAGCGTTCCTGGAGCTTTCTAGATGCGCCCGGAATCCGACTGCCGGTCGCAGATTGCAACACTTTGATGACAAAGGCGGCCTTCCCCTGGGTGAGAATGGTGGTGCCCCTTTGGTGGACTCTGGGATTGAGCCAAGGACTTGTGGGTCTTTCTGTGTAACGCCGCTTGGGGCTGCAAAACAGAGATAACTTGACGTTACTGGCGAGCACTCTCTGGGAAGTATTTCTGAGCTCGAGGGACACTATACGTTGCCTGGCCCGATAAGAAGTGATGTCCCACCAATTCCGGCCCTGCAGAAAGTGTCTACCCATGTAAACAGCTTCCCATTTATCTTAAAAAGTCCGAATGGCTTGAATCCAAGCGCCTTGGGTGAAGAAGATTTCCGCTCGAGCGGAGTTCTCCACGGGGTAGTGTTGAAAATCCTGGCTCTCTACAAAATCGGACAAAATCCACTTCATGAAGGTTCTGGCTGCGTGTCAGCACCAGCAATTCCGGACAAGCAAACATCTACTAATGCTACTTCGGAGAATCCCGTGTCTCAGCTTCGACAATGCGCCATCACCAAACCATAGGATCGTATACGGCCATGGCCGCAAAATCCACTGAAACGTTTCCAGCGAGGGACTCTCGTTAGTCAGGTAAATTGCGTCTTGTCCACATACGATGGTGCTGGCTCAAAGTCCGGAAGGGTGCTTTCCAGCAGTGTGAGCGTAACCCAATTAACTTTACTTTGAACGCTTTTGCGTAGTTTCCAATCTGTGGCTAAACTGGCCTCGCCACCTGTAGTCCCCATCCTGCGGCGCCACTGAAGGAGAGCGGCATGGCTCTTAACTACAACTGCCAGTGTTCCCAGCTCAAGAGGAAAAACTAGACCGGGAACGAGGCCTTTCCAAAAGCAGAGCAGCTCTATAATCTGGAGGCTGGAAACGGCAAGTCGTGAACCCTCACGTGAGGCTTGCGCAACGTGCTCTCGGGCAACTGTACAGACGGCGTTGGCAAATCCAACGAGATAAAGGGAGATTTGCTTAGAGTCGTACCTTGCGCACTGGGAACGCAATAAGGGGAGAAGGATAGAAGCCAGCCCTGTGACCAAAAGCGAGAGTCATAACCCAGCAGATGAGTTTGCAGGCTGCCGCCAGACGCGACGTTTTAGCCCCTGCCTGGACTTACATTCAACGGCCTCTTTCCCGGCTCGCCCACTCTGGCACTGAAGCCAATGGCGCCGGCAAGGTCCGCGATGACAAGCTGCGCTTTTCAGGCATCAACAGGTCTCTGCTGCCTTTCAAGATTCTGGGCGTGGAGCATGGTCCACTTTTCTTTTTTTCCACGGAACCAGCGGAAAACGCAAGAGTAAAAAAGAAAAGCCCACCAAGAACTTTCCTTTTGTTGTCTCGCAAGATTCCGTCGCTTCCCTGTCAAACACCACAGCCATGTCTCCATGGTCCGACATAACGAAAGCCGTGGCAAACACACTCCGCAGCTTTGGGCCGCCACCCGCAGAAGCCCTGGTTGGGAGCTTTTGGTCGAGAAAAGAACCTCATTTACGAACCCACCTGTCGCTGCGCAGAAGCCATATCTCATCTCTTGTGTTGAGAGAGGGAAGTCCAGAGCATCGCGTGCGCACAAAGCACTTGACCCAGGTATGGCTATCAAGGCAGCTGGGTAAGCGAGTCTGGGACGTATTTGTGTCCAGAAACTGCCCACACGCGCCCTGAGACTTGCTCTCTGTAGCGCCGGGGAGTGCTCGTCATTCTGGGGGCGACCTCATAAATCCTGCTCTCCGACAGCCAAACTGTTGTACGATAACCGAGTGCACGGCTGAAAACTGTTCCAGAGACTGCATATGGGCCTGCTTGCCCTGTGGAGCAGCAGCTTTGGTGTTTTCCGCCACTCCCACAGACATGTCTGAGTTGCGTGGAGCGTGGTTCCAGGCACGGCCAGTCCTCCGTCTTGCCACTGGGTCGGACTCGAGGCCAAAACACAACATGCTCCACGTGGCGACATTGTACAGACCCAGGTCAGGAACTGAAGTGGGCTCAGTAGTATTCTCACCGGCGCACTGCATGAAAACACGTCAAAAGAAAGCAATAGCTACGCCTTCCCTTTCTGGTTCGTTCACTAACTCCCTGATCGCAAATCCGCGCTTGGAGCTGGGTGCCATCCAAACGCTCCCAAAAAGAAATGTCGATACGGAATCTCCCAAGACACCTTTCGGGCTCGATGCCGGAGGAGTGCACACAGCGCAGCACTCCAATAAACACCGTCAGTCTACCGGAAGCCACCGTCCACACTCACGGGAGGAAAGCTCCTGGGGAGCTCAAGGGCGAAGACTGTGTCAGCGGCGGAACAAGCTGGCAGACAAAACACAGTCGGTGGTTCTTGGCGTGACTCGCATGGTCCGGCTCTCGCCCAGCACCAGTAACCTTGGCACGGGGCGTTGTTCCTGCTTGATGGACCTGGTCTTCAGATAGGCGAAGAAAACAGGGACAGGCGCTAGCGATAGAAGCTTCTTTTCTCCCTTCTTGCCCAGTCTACAATAGACTCGGAGTTGTGCATTTCTTGGCTGATGCCGTTTCCAGGTGCTCATGCAGACGAACAATGGCAAAAGAAATCTCAGCCGCATGCCCTCGCGTCGCACAGTCCAACTGGGGCATTTGCAGCATTTGCCAGAACTCACTTTTCGGAAATACGACATCAGCGCTTTTCTTTTTCTTCGATTTTTCTTTGGCTACTGCTTTTTAGCATCAGCAAGACCAAGAAAAAGGAAGAAAAAAATGTCTATATAAGAGGGCGGCTGAATCCCTCATCTCTTCCCGCTCCCCAAACCAAAGAAGAACTGCACCATGAAATCATTAGCCTGGACCGCGTTGGCCGCGACGGCTACTGCAGCTGCAACTCCGGATGCTTATGCTGACCACACAGTCAACTACTACATCGACTGCCCTGCGGTCTGCTCTAGCATTGACCAGAACCCGTTCTTGAGCCTACCCGAGGAGCACTCGAACAGCACCCAAGGAAATGACACGATTAGTGTGAAGGCGCCCCCTGCTCTGCAAGAGTATGTGTGGGAGTTGTACGGCTTCTATAAAGCTGAATGCTCGGGCGGGTACACTTTCTCGATTGAGGAAACGGAGCTGGCCCGTGTGTATTGCGGGAGAAGACAGACCCAGTCTCAGGTCTTCGAAGATTTGATTGTTGAGGACTACGACGTGTTCAGCGAGCACTCGGTCTCGTTCGACCTTCAAGAAGACGTTTACTACCCCGTGAAAATCACCTACATTTCTGGCGCCGACAAAGTGCCAATCTACGTCACTAACCCAGAAGGTGCCAAAACGGAGATCAACGAGGAGATTTTGGACGTTAGTTACAGCACAGAGAGCGGCCAGTCACAAAACTGGTCATTGTCACTGAATTCCTCCATGGCACCTACGTACTATGATGCTGGTTTCTACTACCATTGCTATTCAGCACCGGAAGGTGAGAGCTATGAAACAGTTCTCACAGACTACTCCGAATATACTTTGGTACAGGAAGGGTACTTTGACCACGATTACTCGGGCCTCAACAGCTCTATGCTGGAGTATTCTTATATTGTGGAGATCATCGGCTACTTTACACCTTCAGTGAGCGACGTATACAGTATCACCATTACCGATGAGTTTGTATCCGGGGTTCAAATTGGTCCTGGAGCCGAGCAGGAGAGTCTGTTCTACGAAGTCGATCACAGTTGGACAATTGTGGATACCCGTTCGGAATCTTCTGCTGAGATCGACTGCGAAAGCGGCTTGCTTTATCCATTTAGAATTGTCGTGCTCGGCAGTGATGACGAGCTGTGCTCGAATATAGCTGTGCATGATTCCACCGGAGCAGAAGTGGATCTTTTTGGACTTTCTGAAACAAATATTCAGTCAATTTCAGACTCTAATCTGACCGACGGTAATACCACATCAACTCATTTCAACTCTTCTGAATCCACAGAAGGAAATGAGTTACTTCATTCTGGCTCAAATTCACGGTCCAATGAGACTCGTGAGATTGAATCTGCTTTAGCGCCTCATTCAAATCTTAATGATAGCGCACCAACGCTGATCTCGTACAACTCATCCAATGCACTGCTTGGTGGAAACTATGAGGGCTATGCTCAAGAAGATGAACTTGTCTCGGTTAATTCTCCAGACGCCATTCACTCAAATGGATCCGTCTCTGGGGGCTATCAAAACTTCACGAACACTTCTCAAGATTTTGCTTACACAAATGGAACCGCCCCTCAAGATTTTACTTACACAAATGGAACTGCCCCTCAACGCTATGGCAACACTGATGAATCCGATTTGGGTGCCCCTCAGGATTCTGCTCACACAAATGGAACTGCCCCTCAAGATTTTGCTCACACAAATGGAACTGCCCCTCAACGCTATGGCAACACTGATGAATCCGATTTGGGTGCCCCTCAAGATTCTGCTAATGCAGACGAATCCGAATCGGGTGACTCTCAAGGTTCCGATACAAATGGAGCCGCCTCCGGTGACTCTCAAGAGAATGGCAACACAGGCGGAGCCTCCTCTGGTGATTCTTCCTCCGGTGGTTCTAAAGACAACGGTCACTCAGATGGATCTTCCTCCGGTGATTCTGCATCCGGTGATTCTGCATCCGGTGGCTCTAAAGACAACGGTCACTCAGATGGATCTTCCTCCGGTGGTTCTAAAGACAACGGTCACTCAGATGGCTCTTCCTCCGGTGATTCTGCATCCGGTGATTCTGCATCCGGTGATTCTGCATCCGGTGATTCTGCATCCGGTGATTCTGCATCCGGTGGCTCTAAAGACAACGGTCACTCAGATGGATCT
>JAJMCP010000050.1:0-10258 GCA_030573055.1 Metschnikowia anglica
CTGATGGGTCTGTGGCAACTGAGCCAGCGGTTCTTGTTGTCACTACTGACGCTGCTGGATCTTTGACCACTCTGACATCTTTGTTGGCAGCACCTGGAAAGTACACGACCATGGTAACCACTACCAGGCCTGATGGGTCTGTGGCAACTGAGTCGGGCGTTGTTTTTGAGACTACTGACGCTGCTGGGTCTTTGACCACTCTGACATCTTTGTTGGCAGCACCTGGAAAGTACACGACCATGGTAACCACTACCAGGCCTGATGGGTCTGTGGCAACTGAGCCAGCGGTTCTTGTTGTCACTACTGACGCTGCTGGATCTTTGACCACTCTGACATCTTTGTTGGCAGCACCTGGAAAGTACACGACCATGGTAACCACTACCAGGTCTGACGGATCGATAGTAACCGAACTATGTGTTGTCAATGTAAGTATTGACTCTGTTGGTCAACCATGTTCAAGCACCTCGAAGGTTTTGGGAAGCTCTACAAGCTCATCATATATTATGGAAACAAGTCCATCTGTTGCTGTCGTTTTATGTGATGTTAAATCACAAATTATGGATTCAGAAACTCAAAAAGATGTGAGGTTCTCGTGTGCCCCCGCCACCGTATTTTGTTCTTCTGATGGATCTATATTTGGGACTTGCTCATCATATACATCTATTGAGTCTAGCGAAAGACTTTCGCCGACTGTTGTGACTGGCGCTACTAAATTCCCCGTGGGAGTTGTATCTGGAGAGATGGATAATACCGCTACCGTCACTGATTTTGCTTCTGAAATTGGTATCGCCTCCAGAAGCTCGTCTGTTGCGATAGGTACAGGGACCATCCAGAATGGCATGAGCACCGGGGAAATTATCGGCGGTCTCGAAACGAGAGTTGCCACAAGGACCGCGTCGCGCGCAGCGGCTGAAGGCCCCGCAATTTCTGAACCCACGCCAGTCAGCTCTAGTTTGCAGACCACCATATTTCCTCTTTACCCAGGGAATACACCCTCATCACAGGTGAGCATTGTCAGGCCCAATTCTGGTAACTCCGCCACAAAGACCAATCTGAGCTACATCATGATTTTCCTTTCGGTTTTTGCTTTTATTATTTAAGAAGGGCAGCAATTTTGACGTTTCAGGAGTTTGTTTTATCGGATAGACATTCCAATTTCGCGTATGAGAAGTTTATCTTCCCATGCATACATTTTATTTCGACAACTTTTAAGAACTAAAAAAAAGCACTTGACGCGTAAATCTGTAAACTAAAAGCATGCAGTCACTACTGCGTGCTTCTTGTTTTATTATTCATTTCTAGTTATGGCACCGATTTTATTTTGTTCATGCTGGTTCGAAGGCATTGACATCAGCAATCCTGATCGCTTTCAAGCTTGCATAGTGTATGTTCGGGACCAGAAAATTCCACAAATGTAAAATCTGAAAGTCAGTTTAAACGCAAACAGGAAGGCATGATTTGTGTTGCGAGGAAATCGAGAGCCACTAAGTTAAAAGCCTGACAATAAAGAGCAGGCACAGGGATTATAGTTTCATAGCAATTGGCCAGTCAACCAAATCATACGAAAGAATACTCAGTGAGTAGGCAATAACTAGTAGAAACTCGCCTGTTACGGTTCGCTCTCAGCGTACTTCTACGCCTGATTGGGCAAAGATAATTTTGCAAAAAGAAAGAATCTTGGGGAGCTATACAATTACTCTGGCCAATCTCATGCTCCCCTCATTTTCCCGAATATTCCTGAATTTAAGTTGTGAATAACAAAGGAAGAGTGTGATTGTTGACGCTTTGAGATTTTAATTTGACTATGAGAACAAATATCGACAACTCTTGAAATTGCGCTCAACTGATATTATGCTCATGGCAAAAATCAGCAATTTTATAGTGTCAAAATGTGGAAAATTGATTCGGGGTAAATCGAAATTGATAAGTCGTAATTTATACGTAAAATCATCAATTGAGGCTCTTCTAGAGTCTTCATCACTTCTTTCGTCATTCATTTAATTCTCTATCATTTCACCAAGCGAGTACAAAGAACCCTTCATCAAGAGACTATTATTGCTCTATTGTTATTCCTTAAACAAGCGCTCAAGTATGACAGAAACCAACACATTGCTGTTGATACGTGTAGGCACTAAAGAGGCAATGGCGATTGTCGCATGCCTTGGCTGTGCATGCAAGCGCTCCGCTCGTCCACAAGTATAAGAATGTTAGGCCCAAGGGAGATGCGATATTTGTTTCTCTGTGAGAGACCAGCTTTCTATGAAGGCCCAAGATATTGTCCGAGAATGAAGACGGGAACCGCTTCAGCCAAGACCGTGCCATCTCAGCCGATTGAAACTCAGATAGATTAAACACGTGAAAATCTCGGCGAGCCCAGGCCAATGCATGGCTATTTTCTTATGCCGAATCCAAGAAAAAGACTGCATAGTGTAACACGCCAGTCTACAAATCAAAACTGACATTTCTCCAATGACGAAATGAACGAAAGCGTCAACTAGTTTTTCGCTTCTAATTGACTCATGGAGCGCTGGCTGGCTTTAGCAGGAATCTGATAAGTCCAAAGGGAGGTTGACCCTTGCAAAAAGAATGGAAGCGTCTATGACTGACTGACTGGGTGTCATGCCACGTGGCGGGCGGCGCTTGTCAGCGGCCGATCAACGGCCCAGGTCTAATATGGGTATCTCCATGATTATCGTGAATGTCAGATTTTTGGCTCCTCGAGAATACAGATAGCCATATGCGGAGATTGGATCAAAGGTGTTCACATATACCAACGCTCAATAGAAGGGCACGTCGAAAAACCACAAGGCTTGCGAAGTTGAGATCATGAAAGTCAGCTATGGCACGTAAAGTGAGCCATCAATGATAAAAATGCATATACGAACTGAAGTCTTCGAGCCTTATCGTCTAGATTCACATAAGTTACGGCAATTTTGGTGCATTCACTTGATGTTTGTGCTGATAATTCCACCTGAACAACGAATGTGTTTGTGCTCAAGTAAGCGAAAATGACCCCGCCAACCGAAGCAAGCCAAGAGAGAATGTGCCTGCAATTTTTATGTTCTCTCTTCCCTTTCACCCATGAGTTGACAGCTCGCAGATCCCAAGTAGCTTTCTTGATTGATTAGGTCTGCACAAAATCTCATCTCGATTTTTGATGTAAAGACACGTTTTGAGGTTGTCAGAAGACTGAAGGTAAAGTAATACACAACTTGGGCTGCAGCCTGTGACTTGTGAGATTGATAGCTCAGCACAAATTTCTTCACTAAGAGTTGAACTTGCTTGACCTGAGCTACTCGAAGGTTCTTGAGTGTTCATTTTTGAGCAAGTTTAGTGAAGACTTTGCCTCTGCACGATTGTTTTCTTTTTTGGAGCATGATAATAATTTAAAAGTGTAAATTGGTCTTGAAGTGCTCTCACTGAAGTTTCTTTCTGATCACCACTTTTCCTCAAGAGTACTATGATTCACTTTATAACTCTCTGACCTTTAATGTTGCCTTTGCTCAGTCTGCAATTATCTCTGGGCTTGAGAGAAGGAGTAAGGCCCAACCATTATAATCTGGTCTCACCGCCAGCAGAGGAACCGCAGAGAGCTCTTGAAGTGATTTCCTTCAGCCCGAAAGAAGAAGTGGATACCCAATTTCAGTCCGTGACAAAGAGGATGTCAACTGTCATATCGACGATTCCTTGAGTTTTGAAAAGCAAAAGTCTAAAGTGAAGCTTGACACAGGTTCCACTGTTTCTTGGGTCCCTCAAAATTGCTATAACGCAGACACGTCCTCTTTCTAGAAGGGTACTGGGATAGCCTTCTCCATAGGGCTTATTAATGGATCTGGCACGTCGGTGGAGTGTTTGGTTTTGGAAACTCTTCGGTTTGAGCCCCCTGAATCGGCTCCATATGACTCCCAATTCGATAGATGTACCAAAAATCTGGTAACGGAATTCTCGAGGTTGATAATAGACGTCATTATAACGAAAGAAGTTGAAGCCTTCATTGGTTTTACATGACGTAACTTTGAATCTTCAGGCTGGTGTTCTTTTTGTTTGGGGCCTGATTTTGGAACAGGCACAGTCATTATTGGCGGCATCGACACAAAGAAGTATAAAGGTAAACTAGTCAAGTATGATGCCAGCTGTATTGATCTGGGCTCCTCGATTGAAGTCAAAACTGTCAAAAGAAATGGAATAGTCATTTTCCAACTCTGATCATACCTTTCAGATTCTGGAATTGGCGCAGAATGTGTGAACAAGGAGCTATTTGATGTGTTGATGCCCGAATTCAATGCGACATAAAAAATGGCTAGCCTTACGTTGACTATAATTAGCCAAGTGACAATTTCCTCCAGTGCGATTTCGACAAGAACACCATTTTGTAGCATAATGCACTTATATTGCCCGAACAGGCAAAAATACTTGTTTGTTTGGGATTTGCTTATGAAATTGGGACGCAAATGTTCAATAGACACATTTATGGGAGAAGCTTATGCCCACTACAATTTTTCTGAAATAATGATTCTTCTTGCGCAGCCCGTGTTCCCAAAATGCAATATCTTTTGCCAAATGTTTTTATTTCAGAATATTAGTAAAAATCATCTGAATTGTTAGTCGAGGACTGGCTTGTTTTGACACAGAAAAGTCATTCATGTTCATGAGTCCAAGATTTCGAAGCAGCTAGACCGGGAAACTATGGGTCTGAAATTTTTCAGATTCATTTTTGGTCTCGCTATTCAAAGATCGAGTTGCAAACAGTAACAGATCTCTCGGGACGCCTTAAACTTGCGCAATTTGGTCTCATGCTACTAGTCCTCTACTTGCCTTAGATTCACCTCAGACATGTTCGCAGGATATTTGCAAGCTAAGCTTTATACAAAGTGTGTCATGAACAATCATGGAGTTGAAATCCTGGGCTGGAATCAGAATGATGTAATAATGCTTGCAAATGTGGATCGTATCTGAACACTCTCAACATAACGGACGTCTGTGTATCCAAAATTGATGTTATAATCTCTTGGCACGGCCTGCGGCAACAAACAGGCCGTTAAAATTGACGCGTCGAGACCTGAAAATAATTGTCTTCAAGTGACCTTGGTGTTGACTGCGGTCTCGACGGGTTCTCGTCGACCCGAAGCTTGAACTTCCAAATAAGCGATGGGACATACAAAACTCTCAAACATCTATCTGGAACAAAGACCCAGTCAGAAACTTCATGTGTGAGTGAATTCAAATCCCAGTACTGCAAGGAACCAATCTCATTAATCTTTGACCAGAGATGAGACAGTGAACGAAGCCAAATACCCAAAACAGGAATTTTTTTGAGAAAAAGGGCAAGTTCGCTGGCCAAACCTGAAGATGAGTCTTTTCTTCTACTTCGAACCGAAGCTTCGGGACGATTTCTTGAGACTAAATCGACTGCTGGGTTGTCAAAACGCACTAGTAGACATGAGCAGGAACCAAATGGACCATGTGTCGAAACGTCATGCTTAATTTAACACGATATATGTTGACGATGCGCCGTTCAAAACGCTTGCATGAGTTGAAATGATGTAAAATCTTCTATGAAGATTGCAAACTTTGCACTAGTCTTGGTTCAGGGGATTTGCTGTTCATCATAACGTTGGTTCCAAGTCTTGGACTATTTTCGCTGACTTTGTGATCTTGCTAAAATTTTGCTAGAATCCGGAGAAATTTAGAGTCCCAAGATATGAGCCCCTTGTGAAGAGTCGCTATTCTCTCAACACCATTTTTTTTTTTTTTTTGCCTTTCTGAGGTCTGTGGGCTTTAAGCTTGGCCCAAGCTTAAGAGACACTCAAGCTTTTTCATTGTGACGTGTTGGAACGATATACTTTGCCGTCGGATTTGTTCGTCTCACAAACACGATTTTCGGTACTACAGCCTTTGGATATGGGCTATTGGACGTTTCACTGTTTGAACTAAGGTATTATTAGTCTTGCACTATCCAGCAAAATATTACCGTGTTGTGTATGAGGCCCACGAAGTAAAAGCCAGATTTCAACTCCAGGTTGCTCAGCAACGAAGAGCTGTGTTGAAAACAGAGCCAATTTTTTTGATGGTTGGGCTGCTCTTCATCTTTTCTCAGCTTTCATACTACCATCGACTTCATTCTAGCGTGCTTACCCAATCTAGTCTCCAAGTGTTTGATCTTGTGCACAGACCCGGCAAGCATTCTTTCATGGAGCGGCCATTCTCGCATCCTAGGTCGATGCGGTGGCCTACAGAATAGAAGAGGTCGTTCAGCGTCTGACTTGCAATGTCTTGAATGTTTGAGTTAAGTTACTCTGGAACTCTAGTCGGCTTCAATCGATTTCTTCCACCGGCGCATTGGTCTCGTCAATGCAAAGAAACTCATGAGAGTCTTGCTCAACTCCTTTGCTCGCACTTTCGAGAATCTCATTGACTAATGCTTTTCTCGATTCATCTGCTGCTTTCGGCAATTTGAGCACAAGGATTTGTTTCATAGCATCTGGCGCTGAATGATTTACCGTTGGCTTACTAAGCGCCAATGAACTTTGGAGTATGGTTGTCATTTTCGGATCTGATTCTTCCGTGAGCCTGGAGCAGCAGCAACAAGCTATGCATTCGTACATCTTACCACAAAGGCCAATATTGATAACATAAGCTTGATTTGATAACTATTTCAGCTAAGCATTTGTTGACTACGACTCGTTTGTGATATGTCTTTGTCGGTAGTTGGTTTATTGAAGTATACTTTAAGCTATGCCACGTTCAGACGGGAACAAGATGTCGCGACCGAACTTACACTTTTGTTTTGTGACATCATTTGACATTTTTCTGGTCAACATGGTTGATTTTCTTTTAGGAGTGATTTCAAGAATCGAGGCCGCTTTTATCTAGTGTGTGACAATACGGCTTAACGTTTCAAAGGCTAAAATGATGATACCCATGTGGTTCGATATCGATGAGACTTCAGCAAGGCATTTAGACGAGTGATGAATCAATAACCACCTTGTGCTTTTTTGGAAGGTGAGATATCCCAGGACGTCTTCCACCGCAGGTTAATCTGTTGAAGTCGTTATTGTTTTTTTTTTTCGGCGAGATAGCGAAATCTGAGCGTCTATTCATCACTTTCTGAGAGAGGATTTGTATATATGATCTTTACACAGATAGTATCACTTTAATGGAGACATTTTGCAGATGACATCGCTAGAACAAACCCTAGTAATTTTCATTCATTCATAAGATAAACCTGAGTGCATCCATGTGGAAAGTGAAGCACAAGGGGTGCTCCCGAGTATATATACCACACCAACTTTCGGTTGGCTTTATATAAGAGTATCGAAAGTGTCATCAAATTTTTCATTTTCTCTGGTTCAACTTTTGAGGTAGGAGAAAAAAAATTTTAACAATGATCTCAACACATATATTGGAGGCTAGAAAACAGATACCAATTATTATCTTATAGAACAGAAACCACCAACCAGCTTAACAGGATAAAAAAACTCATCGCGCGTAGTGGAAAGCAAGCTGCTGCAAGCGAGCTGTGATTGAGACAGATTAAAAAGAGGCGGACAAGGGGGTCGATTACCTTTGCAAAAAGTCTTTGTTAAAATGAGGAAGAACTGCATAAAAGAGCTCTGAACAGAAAAGTCTACACCGAGACCCCAGCTCAAGAACCTGGGTTTCTTTCTAAAAACGTAATCCATATTCTAGTAGTGCCTAAGCAATTATATTAGTTCCGGTCTCGCATCATGATCTAATCTTTCATTCTTACGATAAGTGCGTATTTCAGTTTCCGTGCTTGCTCGGGTTTGGTAGTAATGATGCCATATATCATGGTGCAAATAAAAGCATAAGCACGTACAAGACACGCACAAGATTAAAACTGCGGGTATAACATAAACACACCTCAGGATTTGTGACGGCCGCCAACACATGGTGCTTGGGTTCGGAACGAATGAATTTTGAAGTTCCTGAGGATGTTAATGATGTTGCTGCCGCAATATTTTCGAAAATCGTGTAGTACCAACTGGAAGGCTATCCAGATGAGCTTGGTTCATGATTCATTCTATTTGCCTTTCTGGAGTTGCAGTAATTGTTTTCTGAGTTAAGCTTGGTTTACTTGTATTCTAGTATCCAGCTGTACAGCTTCCACGTTTGGTCGAGCCACCTTAACGATTAGTGTTTTCCTGCAGACTAGATTTTCCCAAGAGTTAACGGGTGAGACTGCGCGCTGATGAAACGGCAGTTACTGAATCAATATTTTAGTCGATTTTGAGCATCGTGCAAACTTCAACATGACGACGGTGATTCTGCGGGCACACTTGCCTGAGCCGTTACTTATCCTTAGATTGAGCTTCAGATGAGCTTTAGATGAGCTTTCGCGTTGGCAATCACTTGAACTAGTTGATTGTTTGATCTCGTTAGTTGAAGAAGGATTTGTGACACTTTTAGATGATTGAGCGTCGCCTTCTCAATGGCGTGCTATTGAATACTTAAGCGCTTTTGATGCTGACCTCCCGATTTCTGATCGTATGGCATTTGAAAGAATTAGCGTTACACCGGCCCTTTGTCGGTTTTCATCGCTGCAATGAGGTAGATATACGTAAGTGGCGACCGAGAGATGTGAAAGAAATGGCCTTACACCTGCGCGTAATGAAACAGTCAGCACGATGTTATTCTTCGCAGGCTTAGTCATTTTATCGGGCAATACAGCCGAGAGCACAATAAAATTTCGGCTAACAGCTATCTCCACCTCATGCACAAGCACAGTGCATGTCTAAATTGCCTAATTCGGATTGTATGAGTTGCCCGATGCTGTGATTGGACCAGATCATGGACGAATCTTCTCCAATGATCTGTGATTCCAAGATCCACTTCATTCATGTGTTCTCATTTTGTGAGCCCCTCTCACGTCGCATTAGTTTCACTCTCGAAGCATAGTTTTCCAGAAGGAGTGTATTCAATTTTTTGGAGTCTTCCTGAGCCCAAGGATCTCAATGAAGACTGACGCACGATGGTGCGCGGCTAAAAACCACACATTGGTATGGCCTGAAATCTCTTTTTGCCCATGTTTAACCAGCAATGCGTTAATTTGCAATGGGAACAAATGGTAGGCAGATGAAAGGGCTAGTATAAATGCGCGGTTATATTCGGTCATGTTTTTGCGGGGATCAAATTAAATTTAACGAATGATTCGTACAGTGGTGGCATGGGCCTTCTTCTTAAGTGCGACACTCGCGGCTCTAAGAGGATGCAACCCAAATACAATCCTTCGCCGAGGATTTGATGTGAGTTTCTACAATTACCCTCTCCGCGGAACAGCCTTTAAAACTGACCCCGAATTCTACGTCAAAGGGTTCAAGCAGTATGGATATTTGAACACCTTTCTGGGCGTTACGACAATCAACTTCTCGAATACCAGTCGCGGTTCAAGAGTTACTTTTGGTACTATCTACGGTTATGGAATCACCCAGTCCAACTTCACCATGAGTATGGGAGGGTACTTCTTGGCTACTCAGACCGGTAAATACACTTTCAATATGTACGCCGATGATGGCGCCTATTTGCAGTTTGGGGCAGGCCAGTCATGTTGTGGTGACGCCCTTGATGATGTCAGCGGGGATTTCTTTAAGGCAGAGTGGCCCGCAACCGCAAACGCCGTCTTCAGCCTTCAAGAGGGCGTTTACTACCCAATAAAGATCATCTACGTCAATTGGAATGGGCCTGGCGGACTTAACATCAGACATGTACAACCCGATGGCATAGTCGTCACCGAAATTGGAAGTCAGGTCTATCAGATTCTGGAAAGATGTACCAATACAGCGACGAAAACTTGGACTGGGTCTCAAACCACTACAGTCACGGAATCGGGCCCTGTTTATGATACTGAAGTCGTGGAAGTTCCAACTCCCACACAAACCGTGACCTCGTATTGGACTGGTACCAGCACGGCATCCACCACTGTCACAGGGAATCCTGGTCAAGAAAACACGGTGGTTGTTGAGGTGCCACAAGCAACCACTACCACCTACTGGACTGAGCTACACACTAGCACAACTACTGTGACCCCAAGTGATGGTGGCAAGCCAACTGTGATTGTTGAGGTGCCACAAGCAACCACTACCACCTACTGGACTGAGCTACACACTAGCACAACTACTGTGACCCCAAGTGACGGTGGAAAGCCAACTGTGATTGTTGAGGTGCCACAAGCAACCACTACCACCTACTGGACTGAGTCATACACTAGCACAACTACTGTGACCCCAAGTGATGGTGG